>JAGDQP010005611.1:0-77073 GCA_022664845.1 Lepisma saccharinum
TATATATATATATATATATATATATATATATATTAACACCCTAGCGGCCATAATTTTGAAGATATTTGAACCAAATTTTTATGTGTTGTTTCTAGGTTTAATAGCTCGGTTAAGTTCGTTAATGAGCAAAATCAGTCGCCATTTGGGATCCAAAATGGCCGCCGAACCCATTGTTGTATAGAACACACAGCCTAAACTGCTGGGGTTATTGAAATCAAATTTGGCATAAAGGTACAACATCACTGTTTGATTACGAAAATGTTACCTAATGAATTCAAAGACGCCATCTTGGATCCAAAATTTGGCATAAAGGTGTATTGTCACCAGTAGTTCAAAAAATATTACGAAATGTTGAAAAAGTTACCATCTTGGATCCAAAATGGCAGCCGAACCCATTGTTGTATAGAATACACAACCTAAACGGCTGTAGTTAGAAATATCAAATTGGTAACAAGGTACATTATCACTTGCATGTTACTAAAATATTACATGATATATCCAAAGACGCCATATTGGATCCAAAATGGCGGACGTAAAAATCCATTTTCCACACCGTTTGAGCTGGGATTCGATATTTGGCATAAAGGTGCATTATGACGAGTAGTTTAGGGAAATATTATATTTGGAAAAGTCGCCACCTTGATCCAAAATGGCCGTCCAAAATCCTATTTTGCACACCGTTTGAGCTGGATAAATGTAATTTGACTTGAAGGTGTACCATCACAAGTAGGTCACGACAATATAAGAAAACTATCAAAATGTCGTCAACTAGGATCCAAAATGGCCGCCCCAAAAACCCAATTTCCAAATCATTGAAGATAGAGAAACGAAATTTTCTTTGAAGGTATATGACCAAGAGTAGGTTACAATAAATGGGGCAAACCTCCCCTTTGGGGGCACAGACCCCCGTGGGAAGGTGCAGGTGGACACCATGGTGGTGTAGTGCTGCAGCGAGATTTTGGTTAAGATAACGGAGGCACATCATCTCAAAAGCACTGAAGTTGGGGGCGCAGCCCTTTACGGGGGTCTGGGGGCAGCGCTCCCAGCGAAGCAAAGCGAGTATATATATATATATATATATATATATATATATATATATTTACATCCGTCTACCATTGTGGAATCCTTGACAGGCTATGTTTGTGGGACCCACCATTGATTATTATGTGTAATTATATGTAAAAGCGTATATTAGACTTAGAAATTATCGTTATCAACGCTATTTACTTCGATTTTAGAAGATCCAATTTTTTCCCCTCCCTATTCATGCAATAGTTAATGTGAATCCCTTTTATTCTTTTACCATTGCGGGACCCATATACGAATTTTTCATACTATCATTATGAAACCTTTCTATGTTCAGTCGTACCAACCTTTGTGCTTCATGTCAGTACTTCGAAACATGATGGCATCAGGAAGCGATAAATGAAAAATTGAAGGGTGTAAAAGCATTTTATAACTTTTCCTGCATATTATTTTTCAAAATAAGTTATACCCAGCTGCCGTGGCTCAGTGTTAGAGCATTGGCTTAGCAATGGGGAGAACGCGGGTTCAAACCCGGGTCCGGACATCCTGACTGAGGTTTTCCCTGGTTTCCCTCGGTCACACGAGGCAAATGCTGGGATGGTACGAGAGAATTACATCCAACATTCCTTTACATAAAGATATCATTAATGGTACCGGTAATCCAGTTGTGTAAAAATAAAGGAAAAAAAATTACCACTACTGGGAATGAAAGCAGGATCCCCGATTCCGGACGAGTGATCTACAAGTAAGTCAACGAGGTCTTTACGTGAAGGAAACTAGCGTCTAATTCTTTCCTGTTACACAATTCCGGGAAGGCTTTCTTCATTAAAAAAGATTTTTGAATTAAAAGTCTCCACTTGTAGTCGATTGTCTTTACTTTCCACTCAGCTGAAGCAAAAGGAATACTAAAGTACACAGAACTTGGTCGTGGCTGTAGTAGCTGAATTGTAGAGCACTAGGCAGGCAACTGGGAGATCTAGGTTCAGAATTTGTAGCAGAAGAAATGTAATGTTTTGTAACAGAATTAAAATGCTTCAGCTTAGTTCGTGGAAATGTACTCATCAAGACACTCCATGCAGATACATCGTTGAATTTTTCTACATCCTTTTTTTTTTTTTAAAAAAAAAGCTGTATTCCGTATTAGAGTAAGCATGCCTTTCATGCCCGCGAATTCTTCATTCAATTTCTTGATTTTTTGATTTGCTACACATTCTTTGCGTTAGATTAGCTGAAATTATTTAAAGTTGGTTCTGTTAATCTAAATTAGGAGATGTAGGATAGGTTACTCTGTTCTGTTCTTACCATAATCTGGATTCCTTTCCAATTTCCTTTTATGGACTGATTGGCCATTTTGTCATAACTCAGTTACGTCCGAGAGATGACATCCCTCGACGTTCAGTTTTCCGGTGCAGGGATGGGGAAGGTAGAATCTAGTGCATTGAAGTACCACCCTGGTATTCACATTGTGAGTCTGATGAAAACTCTGCAACCCCTCAGTGAGGGTAGCCGGGAGAGGGCAAGAATTCGCGTACTTCCCTATCACCTATCGGAAATCCGGGACATCCATAGTTGCCACGGGGCTGTGTGCTGCACGCCTGTTGATCCGAAAATAATATGCCTGGAAAAAGTTTTAAAACTTCAGAAAGCAATCTATAAAACGCAAAATGTCAATTTTCAACCCCGACACTGTGATCACTTTCGAAACCATGATAAAATCATTACATACGTAATTACTTTCTATCGAAAATTAAGCGATGATTTCAGTTCAGAACTTTTGTAACATCGTGTAAGGATTATCTTTGCACTTAGCATTTTTCTAATGTATGAGACTCTGACCTAAACAGCATAATATTCATTTTCGTCTCCTCCAGGAAGTACTAGAAGTTACTCAAAGCAGTGCAACCTGGATTCTGTCAGACACTTTCAGTGGTGGTGTCATCCCCAAATTCTCGAGCACCCTTCCCCAACAACAACAAAAATAAATAAAAATAAACAAATAAATAAAAGTAATATAAAAATAAAGGTAGAAATCTATTGAGAACCTGCAAAACTCTACTTACACCCCCGAAACTGAAATTTTTGGCAGAATCGCTGAGTGCAAAGGAGGATTATTCATAAATTTTGAATTTACCCATTCAACGACTCCTTAAATAATAACTTTCACCTGGGGCGGTTTAGTTGGAGTTTATTTTACTATTTCTAACGTATAAGCAATAAGTTCTACTATTTCTAACGTAAACTGCCATAATTTTATCTAACGTTGTTAGTTATGTAAGAAGAAAGAACAGATTTTGAATAGTTCCAAATCAATTTAGTGAATTCGGATCGTTATGATCATTACAGATTCCTAACAAGTATGTTGAAATTGGTGCTGGCAAGGATCAACAGGTTTCCTGGAGGTATCCAAGATATGTATGGGCACTGGGCAGGATGCAGAATCTTCCCAACTTATGTGAGGGAGGTGTATTTTCTCAGTGAAATACATTAAATTAGAACCTGCGTTAAGCTCGAAAGTGTTTAATATCTCTTGAGGGAAGGAAATGTTCCATCTCCTCCATGATTTCGCACCCTGTGTATGGATATAAAATACACATGTATAAAATATGTATAAAATATGCACAATTACGCCTAAAAGTATTCTAATTCTGCTTAAAATTCTGAATGTAGACGGCGTTTGTACCCCTGGACCGATACCATAAATATGTCCGTAAGTGTAAGTTTACTCAACGCGGTACTGTTGTTCTTAATAACCTGTAAGTGATTCTGTCAGACCCCCGTTCCCAACGGGAGGGTGTGACCCCTCCAAATTCTCGAGCACACACGCAACTTTAATTTGTTACGGCTAAGAATCAATAGAACGCAGTAAAACGTTACTTACACCCTCGTTACTTACTTTACACCCTCCCAAAATGAAACTCATGCCAGAATCTCGGCTTCCTCTAGACTGAGAAAATGGTTATTGTTGGATACATGTCCACCAGAAACACAAATTAACCTTTCTACAACCGTCTCTTGGAAGGTGAATCGGTTCCGAATACAAGGTCGTATCACTGGCAATTCACTCGACGCTTGATAAACTAAGCGAACGTACAGTAAACGTACTGACTGTTTATATAAGAAGTTACAAGAAAATTATAAAACAAGAACAGCATAATGTAGTTACTAATTATGTTTCAAGGCAATATAGTATCTCAGTTCGTCATTTTCAATCAACAACTTACACACAAATGTATTATCGTCTCTCATTCCAAATTTTTAAATTCACACCCAGTTCTGTTTCTATCATGCTAATATTATTTCACCGAAAAATGTCACAGCATGTCATTGAGCAAATCAAATTTTTAAGTAAAACAAGTTAGCGCTGCGATCCTATTAACAATCGCGAGGGCTTCGGTCGCTTGATAGCATCTCAGACACACAGGCATTCCTTCTTATAAAATAGATTGGCAACACTAACAACTATGGTGTTTAGGGACGGGAAGACACACAAGGTTGTTCTACAACTGAGATGCAATACGTTTTCGATCTGGACATTTGCCCAAAAACATATAAGCAAACCTTGGTGGAACTTAAAGGCCACATATGAAATTGTATAGCGCTCTTTTTCACTCCCACTCCCGTTGAACCCACTGGGGTGTGTCGAATCAATAAAATAAAGAAGTCATTGATTGCTTAGACACAACTAGTCAAAATGTTTATCCTCACTTCAACTTGGAAAATATTACGAATAAGTTAGCAGAATTATCATTAACAATACCAAAAAAGCATCTTATAAACCACCATATAAGAAAGGCGAAGATTTTTACAACAAAAATGGTAAAAAGAGTGGCGAACAAGCGTATAAGAAAAATGATTACAAAAAGAAAGAAGATATCCAAAACAATGTAAATGGTCCAATTACTGTTTGCACGGTTTGTTCTAAAGAAGGTCACAATTTGCATGTTTGTTGGCACAACAAAAATAAAGATCAAAGCAAACAGGAAACGAGTAACGTCGCCCGTCCGATCACCAAACGAGCGGGCGAACAAAGAAAGTGCAACATCATATGAACATTGGTCCAAACCTAGGGGTATTATTAATAATGAGTGTAACAAGAAAAATTCAAGAGTTTTTACGGATTTTGATACGGCCAAGAACCGTTCATTAATACAAGTACAAATAGGAGATAGAACAATTACTACAATTTTAGATAAGCCAGTTCTATAAGCGTTTGAGCTAAGCAAGAACTACCGAAAAGCAGTATTAATTACATTTGAAACACAAATAAAAGGCATAGCCAATATGCTAACAAAATGAAACTACATCGCACTGATCAAGTTTAAAACTGGTACAACAAGCTACTCACATTATTTTCGGGTACTGGAGAATAGTCATTTAAGCCCTATATTTGGCCAGGACTTATTAAAAAGTTTATTAGCACAAATAGACCTAGAAAGAAATATCATTTCCTTTCACAAAAGACCAAGAAAAGCTACTCTTCAACAGGGAAAACAAAAATAAGCAAGATATTATGTGTAATGTCTATCTAATTGTGTCACTGAAACAACATAGTATAGCAAATATTTACGTAGCAACAAATGTAACTGTGCCAGCAAAATCTTACTTCTACCTTCCGGTAAAACTGAATAAGAATGTGAAAGTTGAGTCAGCATTGCTTTATGATACGCTACTACAATATTTAAAAGACCGATATAACCTCCACGCGTTAACGAAGAAAATGTCCATTGACATACAACAATTTTGATCATTAACCCAACAAGAAATTAAATTGTGTTACAAAAAACTCATCAATAGCATACATTAATGATACGGTGGAAGAAAAAAGGAAAACAGAACCAAATATTATCTATCAATATCGCTCTATACAAGGAATTGAAGCACGGCTAGCATACACTGATTTTTTTTAAAAAATATTTGTTAGACATCAATCCTGAACTTTCGGTGGACACCAGAAATCGTATAACTAGACTGTTCTATAAGTATCGAGACATCTTTGCTTACGAGTTATCAGACGTCGGCCATTTTAGAGGTTATGTGCACAAGATACGCGTTGATAAAGCAGCGGTTTTTCACGCAAGATCGCCACCCATACCAATTGGGATATAAAAATTGACCTCCGGCTTAGTCGGCTAGAAAGAGCAGGCGTCATAAAGGAGACATCATCTAGTTCTTTCTCTTCTCTTCTCTTGGTAATGAGAAAACCACAATCACTGGATTTTAGGTGTTTTAAATTTAATTAATTTAAATATGTACACGAAATATTTAGCCATTCCATTTTCTTCAACAAATGAAGTTTTATCTAGTCTAAGAGGGAAAACTAATATCCATTCGAAAGGGATTTCCATCAGTGGAGAGGGACCTTGAAGCAAACTAAGTCAGCGCGACGTCACGCAAGAAGCCCCGCCTACCTACATACACGAAAGTTAATCAGCCTGGAGTTCGGGAGTGGGAGAGAACAGTGCAGCGAAGGGAGAGACAAACTATTATGCAACAGTAGAAGCACGCGCTATACACGTACACAACAAAAAGAAAGTTCTATACTTACCAATTATAACATTTCAAATGAGATGCATCTTTTTTGTATTGTACCATTTACGGTAGTTTACTGTGACCCTTCCTTTCGTAGCCAGAGCATTATGGTAACACTTGTTTAAACAATTTAAATGTCTAATTTCTCCGTACAAACTTTGGCACCAAGAAGAAACCGATACGCTTTTAGTATTTGTCTCTTGCTAGCACTATCAAATTTTTGCTCTACAAACAATATCACTTTCACTAAGTAAACCTTCTCAACCAACAGCTTCATTGCTAATGACTTGTTATAGAAAATAAACCAAGAAATAAATACAAGTGAATACAAATCAGCATTTTTTCTCCTTCCTATATAGGAAATCATTGAACTATGGAACGACCAACTATGGAATGTCAGCAATTTTCTTTTTGACGGTCGAAGAACTCATAAGGAGCAGAAATAGTCACGAAATGGTCTTTACGCAATACCGTTTCTCCATAGCCAAACAAACCTGTAATTCAATATGAAGATATTGAATTCATACCTTATCGCCTCCATCTGGATTTCAGCGCCATACACCTTCAAAATGAATCTTGTAGTGAATATGAACAACTAGTAACTATTCTTCACGAAAGAGAACGCCAATTTATAAGCAAAATTTCTCAAATTATACCAACCGATTTTCAAAAACGTAATGCTACACGCAGAAAACGCATGATTTTTCATTAGTTTCGGGCATAATAAACTTTGCAATGAGTAGTTACTCACTCTATTAAGTCTTCAAATTAAAACAAGCTGACTACCAAATGCAACAGCAAAACAGCTACTTGAACGAACAAATACAAAGCATCAAAAAATAATTAGAAATTATTCTATATAGTTGCAAATCTAACGGTAGCAGTAGAGAAAACGATTTCAAATGTACATAGTGAAATTACAGTTATTATGCTCAGTTGCTACAAATGAACGGTATAACACTTTTAAACTTTCAAGTTATAGAGCAGCACTTTGATAGCGTTGTACAAAGTATTCTAGACAATATTGTAACCGATGCCCTAATTAAACCAGCGCTAGCTCGAGAAATCGTAAATAATAATCCAAGACTCTGAAGTTCTACTCTGCAAGACGACATAGGAATTTTTTACCAGGCTTCTAAAAGTTTCTTAGTCAATTTTGATTCTGCAACTGCGAATTTGGATGTTATGATACAAGTACCAGTAATTGGCCAGAAAAATTATTATATTTTACATAAAATATTTAATAATGGCTTCCTATCCAAATCGGCACGCTTGCGGTTAACTTTACCAGAATATGCAATTAAAACGGAGCACTCTATATTTGTAATCGATTTATCTTTTTGCAGTCAGCAGCAAATATTTACAACTTGTACATGCCAAAGCCTGAATTATCTAACCAAAAAGAATTGTATATGTATACACCCTCAGGATTACAAAAAAAACAACAACTAGGAATGACGTCAAATTATTAAATTATCACGCACAGATAAAAGTTTAAAGCAATAAAATTGTCCCATATATATACTGTTTTTTTTATACCAAGAATTTGATGCTATTTCTACAAATAATTTAAAGCTAGCAAGTAGACATGTAGGGGAACTGGAGGTAAAATACTATGACCTACCAAAAGACTATAAAACAAATTTTCCATCACTGTTTCAAACTCTGCAAAACACAATTGACAATCTCGACAGTTTATGGAAACATGAGAATAATAATTTACCAAGCAAGTTTCAAGATTTACACTTGCACCTCATGATGCCATAGACAATAATAATTTTAGTAATAATAATATTATTGCTACTAATTGTGCTAACTATAATTTTGTACTGTATGCATCGAAAACTAAAAAAATCCCATAATAATAACTCTATCATTTCAGATACTAATAGTGATTCTTCTCATCCTACTACTTGTATATTTTTTTACAAACTTAGTGTTATTTATATGTGATATACCGCCTTCATCGTCAGCTTAAACTTCTCCCTGAAATTAAACCAGTGAAAGAAGAAACAGTGGTTCAGGATGGAATCAAGAACGACATCCCTTTGGAACCTCCCCACATTATTAGTGAAACCACCATCTGCAACAACATGGAATCTCCCCACACCATTAGTGAGACAACAACCAACAACATCGACATGGAATGCAACAACACTATAAGTGATCTACTGTATATTTTTTAGTGCTTCACAACAAGAGAAAAGGGTTTGACACCACTGAGGGTGGTAAAGTTCGAGGAACCGACCCTGCTTTGGAAAGCTAAGCCATAATTATTCCCTACAAATTAAAAATAAGTGAAATTATTTAACGGAAATTAAATATTTTTAGTGTAAATAAAATAAGTAATATAGTGCTCATAAAAGTGTAAAAGTTTTGTGAATATCCCAAATGGAATTAACTCCCTAAAAGTTAGTTAATCCCAGGATAGGGGGAGAGTATAATGGGAACCTACTAAGTGTGTCAGTAAGACACGTACCAGAACAAAACAAACTAAATGTAAACAGCAGCAATTATAGTGTTTACGTAATCAAGAAGTAGTGGCAGACGACGCCGACTCCAAGTGGAGAAACTTTGAAGTGCTCAAGTCACGCCTATCAGAAAGACAGAAGAGGCCTATAAAAGGCCCGCCAGTAGAAGGTCGTCACCTGGCATCACTTTGTGGAAAATGGCACTATTTTTCCCGTACCTGGCTAATAGCAAGTAGTCCATTTTCCAGGGTTGTACGATACGCTATGTCGCAGTTTCTGACCACATTTTATAAAAGGCTACGAGCCCAATTTATTATAGTAGATATTTAACCTACCATAGCAGAGACTTCATGAAAGACTACGAGCACATTTTAGACCTAGCAGATTTCATAAAAGGGTACGCAGCTCTTTTAAACATAGCATAGATTACATAAATACATAGTACAAGGCTACAAACCCTAGCAGAGATTACAACTACGGCTACGAGCATAGCAGAGGTTTAACCTAGCATAGATTCCAACACAGCACACCTACCAGAGCAATGATTCCATGTCCTCTAGGCTAGATACACGGTAGAGATTCTCGAGTGTATTTAACCCATACAAGACTAGATCCAATATAACCTACCATAGCAGAGATTCCACATCCTCTAGGCCAGATAACAAAGCACAGAGCCAAAGGTCGATACGATCCAGCCCTATTTAACATAGCAGAGACTACATGTCGTCTAGGCTAGAGCCAATGTCCGGTTATTGACTACATATTATAAAAGGCTACGAATTCCATGTCGTCTAGGCAACGAATAACCTAGCATGACCGAACCCCTATTTAACACAGCAGAGATTCCAACACAGCGCACCTACCATAGCAGAGATTACATGTCGTCTAGCCTAAAGCCAAAGGTCCAGGGCTGTGTCTACGAGCAATATAATGAGTTGTTGAATGTTGTAGTGTATCTAACAAAAAGCTACGAATTCAATGTCGTCTAGGCTAGCAGAGATCCAATGTCCAGTTTCCACCACAGGAGAGAGACTACGGCCCACACGAAGCCTTATTTATCATAGCAGAGATTTTATGTCATCTAGGCTAGGTCAAATATTTAACAGTGTATATCTCGTAAACGGTTAGACAGAGATTTTGTTTTCACATTTGGTGTGAGGACATTGAACAGTATTTGCGAAAAAAGTGGCGACCTCGAGGTCAAATATTTAACCCTGTATATCTCGTAAACGGCTAGACATATTGAAATTTTCTTTCTTAGTGCTATACGATACGCTGTGTCGCATTTCTTGTGCGATCCATAACACAGAGGCTACAAATAACCTACCATAGCAGAGATTCTACTATGACTACGAGCAGTATAATGAGTTGCTGAATGTTGTAGTGTATTTAACAAAAGGCTACGATCCATATCAGTACACCAATGCGCGATAGCAGAGATTAGACCAAATACACATTACAGGACAGAGGCTACGAACATAGCAGAAATGTGGACACACATACACACTATAGCATTGAATTACGTTGTTGCGCATCTGCCTCTTTCTCGAGAAGTTTCCAGAAACATATGGCGCATGCTCAGTGCACCACCCACGATGACTAATAACATTACTCTTCAGTCCAGTCTTGGATATTAGAGCGGAAGGAGGTAACAAGTTAGTGCTTAGTGAAAGAAGTTACAGTGAAATAGTTATGAATACTGGTAAGGAAAAAAAAACAAATTCTATTTTATGCATGCTTACTAGTTTTGGGATGTGCGTGTAAATTTTATTGTTTCTGAAATTTGTATATTTAGCAATCTCTCTCCCCACACCTTGTTCACAGATCTGCCATATTCAATGTTCAAATGTACATTAAAAATTATGGTCGTGTTGATTTGCATGTCACACACAAATTAGGGAACGAAATGAAGCAATTATCAAAGGCGTGATTCTACACAATTTTCGGAATTGAAAACAATGATGCATTTGCTGCTGTATCTCTGTATGTTTATAAATGATTTTGTTCACAATAGTTTATATACGTACGTAGGTCCTCTGTGCAACGCATTCGATAATTATATAGATAGAATAATGAAAATTAGGGAACGAGATGGAGAAGAAATTACCAAAGGTGTGTTCCTACAAAATTTTCGGAATTGAAAACAGAGATTATGCATTTTCTATGTGCCGCCTTTTTGAGTGTGTGGAAAGAAATTGCTTACACGCAGCCTTTACCTACAGTTTGAGTGGTAAATAAACTGTTTATAATAATAATAATGTCTTAACAAAGACAGAAAACAAGAACATATTGCCTTTGGTTCTCACACACAAGGCAAGGAAAACATTCTAGTCTTTTCCAGAAGGTCGTTGCACTTGGCAGAACCCCACTTCCTCCTCTTATTCCACACACGCATGACATGTGTACCTGGAAGAGGTTTTAAAAATCCACATAGGATGTACATGTAGTGATTTACTCTTCAATCTGTTCTTTAAATATCGTGTCTAATATGAAATTCAAAGCCGAGATTGCATTTGCTGGTGTATATTCTTAGTAAACGAAGGCTGTAAATTCAATAAAGAGTATGTGCAACGATAATATGCTATTATCGATAAGACCGTCTTACCCATTTATAGTTACTTGATTGTAGCACATATTTGTTAATAATAGGATATTATTGAAAACCCACCACATTTATTTAGTTACTTAACGGTAGCATACTGATAATTCTTTTATTTATTTATTTACAGATCGCTGAGGGTTACAGAAAAAAGGGTCCCAGTAAAAATGGCAGCTAGTAATAATATTAGTATTATTAACGATGTTATAATACAATTTCGAATAAATGGTAGAATGATTACTGCACGACTATCTCAACCCCCACAGGATGAAAACCCAATTACGTGGTTAAGGGAGGGTATAACCTAACCTTTGAACATGTTAAAGGTGGATGTAGAGCCGCATCACCATATGGGATTAATACTGTGGAATCTTGATAATCCCGCCCGGTCATTTTGATTCTCGTTCAGAGACGCGTCCAATATGAGTGAAGAATTCGTATGGTTGGCTTTAGAAAAAGTGATACAGTCTAACGCAATCTTCATGCAACAAGATAAATTCGTGATTGACTTCAATCATGTTGCGCTACCTGTGGGGGAGGGCCGTCAAAAACAAAATTTTACATCTGACGATGAATTTATGAAAAAGTGTCACGGTATTGTTGTCAAAAATACTGAGAGTAATTGTCTTGCCCACGCCCTTGTTATTGGTAAAGGTCTAGTGGATAATAAAGGCGAAAGAAAAGAAAGTATATCTTATTATAATCAACGAAAGAATGTATAAATTTTGAAACAAACACACTGTGTAATAAGGCAGGGGTTGTTCTAACGGTCGGTAGTGGAATACCTGAATTGAAAAAATTCCAAGCGTATTTACGAAAATATACTATTACGGTGTATGATGGTCTGTCGGATGAAAAAATCCTTTTTGAAGGGGTGGGTGGTTCTAAGAAAATTAATCTACTATATTTAAATAATCACTACTAGTTTGACGGCGGCCTTTAGCTAAATATATTTCTGCGATATGTGCCACAAAAAGTATGATTGTAAAGAAAAACATATTGCACGCTGTACTGTGTTATGCAGTAAATGCCTTAAAAGTCCACCGTGTGAAAAAATAAAAATTCTAAACTGTAAGGAATGTAACAGGTGCTTTTACGGCGACGTGTGTATGCTGAATCACATTCAAACGGGCCTGTGTTCGAGATTAAAAGTCTGTAGATTATGCCTTAAAGCTTACGTTACCAAACCAGGTAGAAATGCCCAACAATGTGGTGAAAAATATTGTACAAATTGTGAAAATATGATGCCGCATAATCATTTATGTTACTGTATATTCGTCCCAAACCTAATATTAACGCCAGTATTAAAAATGGTTAATGGTGTTTTGATATTGAATGTTGACAGGATGAGGTGATAAGTGAAGGTGTGAATGAACACATACCGAACCTACTAGTTTCACAGCAGGCGTGTTATAAGTGTGTAAATAGTGGGGATAATACTTCATGTAGTGTGTGCAGTAGAAAAGAAAATATTTTCTATGGTGAGAACTGTATAGTAGAATTTCTAGAATAAGCGGCAGACCAAAAGACGTCAACAAAATTTTCTGTGTCGCTCATAATGCAAAAGGATATAATGCACATTTTGTTCTACGTGCCATGATTACCGTTAAACAGTGGACACCGAAAATAATTATGAAAGGCTGTAAAATACTCTTAGGGAGTGTAAATATTTAAAGTTTATCGACAGCCTGAACTTCTTTCCGATGCCGCTGGCTAAATTGGAGGAGACTTTTGATATTCCAGAGTCTAAGGGGTATTTTCCCCACTATTTTAACACTAGAAATAATCAACACTATGTGGGCCCAGCAGCCGATCCTAAATATTATGGGTATGACTTTATGCAGGAAAAGGAACGTAAAAAAATTATACGCTTCTGCAACACGTATTTATCAAATCAGACATTTCACTTTAAAAAAGAATACGGTACTGCCGTCAAGACGTCGATCTGCTGAGAACTGCATGTGTCCGGTTTATGGAGGAGTTTCAAGCTATAACAAAAGAACCAGCATATACATTGCATAAACCAGTGCGAAAACGTTTTCAACGAAATTCCTATCTAGTGTTTAACATCGACGATCAGTGGCAAGCGCACCTGGTTGATTTACAAAGTCTCCGAAAATATAATGACGGCTACCGGTATATTTTTACAGTGATTGATCTATTTAGTAGCTATGCATGGGCTGTGCCTGTTCGTAGTAAAAACAGGTGAACATATTAAAGAGGCATTCAAGAAAATATTTGCATCTACCCCCAAACGTAGACCCATACGTCTACGAACAGATAAAGGTACAGAGTTTCTAAATAAAACATTTCAAACGTTCCTTAAAAAACATAATATTCGTTTTTTCAATGTCGAAAACCCAGATTTTAAGGCAAGCCTCGTAGAACGTCTAAATCGGTCTGAAGCAGAGAATGTGGAAATATTTTACTTCTAAAAAAACATATCGTTATATTGGTGAAACTCGTTCAGGGGCATAACTCCAGACCGCACACAAATTACCACCCGACCTTGTGAATCAAGATACGTTTCAACAAGTGTGGAATAGACTGGTGAAACCGGCTAGTACTAGTGTTAAGGTAAAACAATATAAAGAAGGTGATACTGTGCGAATTACTAAGGCAAAACGACATTTTGCAAAAGGGTACAAAGAAAATTGGACGTTGGAAATATTTAAAACATATAAAGTATAAGGAAAAGGAAGTGGTTTATGTATTAGAGGATTTAAACGGTGACGTAATTAATGATACATTTTATGAAGAGGAAATACAAGCATTGCCGCCGTCCGAAGTTTATGAAATAGATGAAATTTTAGAAGCTAGAGGTAAACGAATACTTGTTCGTTTGTCCTGTTTCATTTAATTCATGGATTCCTGTATCCTATTTAACGAACGGTTAACAATGGAAAGTTCCACCACGTCAACTTGCAGAGTTTGGTTTTTATTTTCTACGGGAGCCGGATATTGTAAGATGCTCATTTTGTAATTGGCAATCTTATAATATTTCCTTGAAAGAGCATAAACAGTGGAGTCCATACTGCCCGCTGTTAAGAGGTCGCGTAGATGTGTGTGGATATAAAATGGAAAAAAGGCCTGAAAAAGGATGGTAATAATAATAATACAATATTGTAAACTAGTGTTATTTTTGTGTATATAGCTGAAGAAAAAAATAATGAATGATCCTTATTTGCAATATTATTCTCATCAAGCCGATAGTGGTTATAATGTATATAGAGGTGCACCCTTCCAGGAAGGATATGGCATTGGTAGTTTTCTAGGTGGTTTATTCCGCACTGTATTTCCATTATTAAAATAAGGTGCAAAAACTGTTGGTATACGAAGTGCTATCCAAAATTTTCGGGACTGGTGCTGCCATCTGTTGTAAACCTTACCTTTGGACTAATGGTCACCATCACCCTCGAAGTAGTTCCCATCCGCACGTACACACCGGTCCCAGCGCTTCTGCCACTGGTCAAACACTTTCTGGAAGTCCTGTTCTTTGAGGGTGTTTATCACCGCCAGCGATGCTTCTTGAATCCTCTCTAGAGTGTCGAACGGACGGCCTTTCAACTTGAGTTTCAATTTTGGGAATAGCGCGAAGTCGCAAGGTGCCAAATCTGGCGAGTACGGTGGGTGGGGTACAACCGCCATGTTGTTTTGTGCCAAAAAGGTCCTGGTGAGCAAGGACGTGTGACAGGCGCGTTGTCGTGATGCAGCAGCCAGTTCCCTTGACGCCAAAGTTCGGGCCGTCGCCGCCGCACGTTTTCACGGAGCCGTCGCAAAACGTCACAGTAGTACGCAGAATTCACTGTTTGGTTGGGTGGGACGAATTCTTTGTGCACAATTCCCTTGGTATTAAGGAAAACGATGATCATGCTCTTCACTTTGCTCTTCACCTGTCTCGCTTTTTTTGGATCTTGGAGAGCCAGGGCTCTTCCACTGGAATGATTGTTGCTTTGTCTCTGGGTCATAACCGTAAATCCAACTCTCGTCGCCAGTGATAACCCGTGACAAGAAGGTTGGATCATCAGATGCGGTCTGACGAAGGTCCGTGCACACTTCAACACGCTGTGCCTTCTGATCGGCAGTCAAGATCCTTGGCACAAATTTGCGGCGACACGATGCATGCTCAATTCAACAGTCAACATTCGTTGACATGTCCCATAACCAATACCCACTTCATCCGCAAGGTCTTGAATGGATCGACGTCGATCTGCACGAACCAATTGTTGAAGTTTGGCAACATTGTCTGGCGTTGTGCTGCTAACGGGCCTTCCTGTGTGAGAATCATCTTCGACGTCTGTACGGCCGGCCCTGAACCTAGCATGACACTCAAACACACGCGTACGGCTCATGCTCTGTCCCCCAAACACTTGTTGAATCATTGCAAGGGTCTCCGTAACACTTTTTCCGAGATTCGCACAGAATTTGATACACACGCGCGGTTCTGTTCGCGGATCCATCGTAAATTCGCCACACACCAAACACAGAGTATTACGGAAATCACTGTGGACACGCACCACGTCCTCCCAGCTGAATGCCACTCTGCACACTGACTCATCAGGTATGCAGCTCTCGCCACCTAGCGGTGCAATGATCTACTACTCCTACTTTCCAAATGGCAGCACCAGTCCCGAAAATTTTGGATAGCACCTTGTAGAACTGTTACGTACTGGTCTTAAAGTAGCCGGCGATGTTCTAGATAGTAATAGACCTGTTGAAGACGCTGGCAGGAAGCAAAAAGTAATTTAAAAAATAAAGTGCGTCAGGTGTTGGTAGGAGGAAGAAAACGTAGAAATAAGCAAACAGGTGGTGTAAAGATAAAAAGGACGAAGAAGAGAGATATTTATGGTGTACTAGATTTTACCTCACACTACCCAGTAATAGTTCTATGGAATATTTTCCACAAAATACGCTCGCATGTTATACTACAAAACTGTATCATTCTCTTGTGCTGGAGAAAGGTGTATGGGAAACAGCTGTTGTCGAGGTAAATTATACAGGGTCATTTCAAAATGTTTCCAAATATACTAATAATATCTAGTACCGGGGCTCGGATAAGAAAGCTGGAACATAACTAAAATAATGCCCGAACATTATTATCACGTTGACGATATTCTATCTCAAATTAATTTAAAAGCGATAAATTGAATTTACAAAAGCTTCGGTAAAACGCATTGAGGTCACTAGAGTAAGAAAAGATTACGAGAGTGTAAAAGAAGTACGGCTATCAGCTGAATTAGCCAAAATACTAGGTTTTGATCATATACAATAAGAGAATATTGCATTTGTCCATCATGCACGTTATCCGCCTGATTTACAGAAGTCGCTACCCGTACACATGTATATTTACAGCGACATTGTAGAACCTCAACTGGTAGGCGATACTGTTGCTCCATTACTGCGTATTATAAATACAAATATTAAAGAGTATGGTGCTAGTAATGTACATATCTTTGAAAATCCTCATTATGTCCCCGTACAACGTAAACAGTTTGAACAAATTATTATTGATTTAAGAGAGCACTGTTAATCCACTTCCTTTCCAATATGGCAATGTGTGTGTAAAACTACATTTTCGTAGACGTAATATGGTATTATAAAAATAAACTAGTGTGGGTATTAATAGCAGCAGAAATGCAGTGTGAGTGTACGAAATCAGAATTAGATCTATTTGCGGGTCTGCCCGATCGAACGAGTATTATTGGTAATAAAACAGTGCCGTATAAGCCGGTGGCGTCAATAGCTGATAGTGCTCCGATAGAGTTTGTAGTCCCCGGCTATGGTGATGATTATATTGATTTACCACATACAATGCTTCATATTAAGGCTAAAATTACTAAAACTGATGGTTCTGATTTAACTTCTAACGATAAGAAAATCGGCCCTGTAAATTATTTTCTCAGCGCTATGTTCAGCAAGGTACAGTTGTATCTGAATAATAAACTAATTTCCTATTCCTCGCACACATATCCATACCGCCCATATATTGAAAAACTATTGAATTATAACGCTAATGCAAAAACAACATCTTCAGACGGCAATCACTTAGATTACCGAGCCGATTTCCCAAATAAATCGCTCGGTACCGACCATTTAAACAACAAAAGTTTAAAATTTGCACTTTATTAAAAAAACCTATATTGCATCGCTCCTATTAATCTTACAGACATGAAATAAACACTATTTTCTTCACCAAGGTCTGGGCTTTCGTAGGAACTGAAAGTGGTCTAAATTGCTACCATACACGGAGTTAGGGAAGGGGGAGAATCCCCGAAAATTTATGAAAAGAATTGAAATTTTTCAAAACTGGCCTCCCTCCTCCCACCTGTTTTGTACAACGACCACCACCTCGGACATAAAAAAATAGCTGAAAGCTTTCTAATCAAGATTCAGGTTGTTTCAAGTCGATATCTCTAAAAACAGTGTTATGTCACTTTATGCGAGACGTTGCAAATGTGAAAATATAGTTCCAAAATTCCGTATTTCTAGTATCTACGATAAAATTCATGTACGTGGTAAAGATATAAAACGAACAATGTTTTGTTGATTAAGGTCTAACTTTTCATAAAAAGCTGAAAGTGGTCTAAATTGCTGCTATATACGGGGAGGAAGGGGGGGGGGAGGTCGAATCCCCGAAACTTTAGGAAAAACTTGAAATTTTTCGAAAATGGCCTCCCTCCTCCCACCTGTTTTGTACAATGTCCAGCAACTGTGACATAAAAAAGTGGCTGAAAGCTTTCAAATCAAGATTCAGGTTGTTTTAAGTCGATATCTCTAAAAGCAGTGTTGCTACGTCACTTTATGTGAGACCAAATGTGAAAATATAATTCCAAAATTCCGTATTTCTAGTGTATGGGATAAAATTACATTATTCATGTTATATACGCGGTAATGATATAAGACGAATAAAGTTTTATCGACTAAGGTCTAGCCTTTCATAGAAGCTGAAAGTGGTCTAAATTGCTGCCATACACGGGGAGAAGAGGGGTCAAATCCCCGAAACTTTAGAAAAAAATTGAAATTTTTCGAAAATGGCCTCCCTCCTCCCAAATGTTTTGTACAACGTCCAGCAACTGTGATATAAAAATAGTTTAGTTGAAAGCTTTCAAATCACGATTCAGGTTGTTTCAAGTCGATATCTCTAAAAGCTGTGTTGTTACATCACTTTATGTGAGACCGTGCAGGAAACTATTATTTCAGTGTTATGTGAGAAAGAGTGGGGGGAAGGGGTTGTGTGTGTGTAAAATGCTGTGTAGTGGAGTGCGTGCCAAAGTAAATCACATATCCTTCTAAGAAAACAAACAAACAAACAACAGTCTTGGTGGACTCACAAATCGCTAATTGTTTTGGCTACAGCTAAAACTGACGCCGTAAGGATCTGAGAGTGTTATAAAAAAAAAACAGATTACATCACAAGAGCACTTAGCATTTGAACGGAGGGTCAGTTCACGTCCGACCAGCATGAGGACAATAATTTATGTCATTTCTTTCGTAAACAACACGTCAGTTTCAGCGAGAGAAAAAAATATTTGTTTCCTTTTAACTGAGTACGTGCGTCCTTTTAAAACTTGGCATTTAACTTTGTTTTCTTTCTTTTTTATCGCAGTTTCCGGTTGCTTTTAAGATATATCATAGTGTACAGTAATGGAAGTCTCTGTACACATTACCTAAAAAAAAAACAGGAAAGTATGGTTACCAAACGGGTGCCCGCACAACACATGGCAAAATCAAATATATTTGATTGCTGTACCCTGGAATGTATGGGTTTTTCAAATAAATTTGATTATGGTATCGGAACGGTTACGGCCGGTCATATGGACAATGTGGCTGATAATGGCAATTCTGGTTTTAAACAACGCTCTGTTCTCACAGTCAGCCCTTTGAATTACTTGGCTATATTCACGGTGATATTTTTAATCAGGAGAAATTTCTATTGAGTGGTGTACAGTTACGTAAGCTGATTTCGGCCAAACCAGTATTTTGTCTAATGGGTGAAGCTGCGGCTGAGGGCCGTGTTGTAATTACTGATGCAACCCTGCTTGTAAAAGGTTGATGTATCGCCCTCGGTGAAAATAGCACAAAATAAAGTATTACAAAATCCTAAATTTAGAGTAAAATATCCTCTAACAAAGGTACAGGTGAAGACAGAGACTTTACCTCAAGGTATTGTGGACACCACACTTCCAGACTTGTTTTCCGGAATAGTGCCTAAACGTATTATTATTGGGTTTGTTACTAATTCCGCTTTCAACGGCACATATCAGACAAATCCATTTAATTTTAAGCATTTCAGTATGTCATTTTTTACATTGTATGTCGACGAAACTCCCGTCTCGTCTAAACCACTACAACCAGATTTTGATAATAAGCTGTATAGTGAAGCATATTCTACGTTATTTACAGGTTCTGGTATTTATTATTCTAATCAAGGTAATGATATTTCACTTGCCGAATATCCTAATGGTTATACTCTACTGGTGTTTAACTCCTTATTCTAGTGCTAGTGCGGAATTTCATACTAGTCCCCAGCGCCAGGGAAGTGTACGATTAGAAGTTCATTTTAACCAAGCACTACCATCTCCTGTAACAGCAGTTATTTATGGTGAATTCTCATCTGAACTGAAAATTGATTTCCAACGAAAAATATATATTGATTAAAGAAAAATGTTGAATACCCTTGAACTCTACGAGGCATTACATCAGAATTTGCCCGATGATTGTTTTATAGGTGTATATGTTGCAGATCAATTAACAGGATTTATTCATACACTGCCTGCAGCGTTAATTATAAATAGCGATGATAGTAATAAGCCCGGCGAGCACTGGGTTGCTATTTATATATGTAATACAGGTCATGGTGAATATATGGATAACTACGGCCTACCACCATATATACAGTATCAAATAAAGTTTCTAAAACACAACTGTTTATTTTATACATGGAATAATAGACGCATTCAGGGTGATTTATCTCAATTTTGTGGACACTACTGTTTTCTCTATCTAGCATGTCGTGCATTTGGCTATTCACTACATGAGTTCTTAAATAAATTCTCAACAGGTAACACTAATGTTAGCGATATTATGCTTTATTCATTTATGAGAATGGTCCTGGCGCGAGATTAAATTCTCCGTAAACCATGTGTGTTGGTCCCTGGCGTGAGATTAAGTTCTCCGTAAACCATGTGTGTGTGTGTGTGGGTCACGAAAATGAATAGCCAGGTACACAAAATATTGGTATGCTTTCAAATTTATGTTACAGCGTAGACTATGGTGGAAGCCCTGTGTTTTTTGGGGAAAAAAGTGACTGTAGTCTTTTATGCATAATGAAATGTTTTAGTATAATAAAAAGAAAATATTTTTAAAATAGTATATTTTTCATAATTTGTGTTATATTTCCCTCATACCAAATGCACAAACAAAATTTCAATATGTCTAGCCGTTTACGATATACAGGGTTAAATATTTGACCTTTGACCTCGAGGCCACCACTTTTTTCACATGTAGTATTCAACGCCCTCATACCAAATGTAAACACAAAATCTCAATATGTCCAACCGTTTACGAAATATACAGAGTTAAATATTTGACCTAGCCTAGAAGACATAGAAACTCTGCTATGATAAATAAGGCTTTGTGTGGGCCGTAGTCTCTCTCCTGTGCTGGAAACTGAACATTGGATCTCTGCTAGCCTAGACGACATTGAATTCGTAACCTTTCGTTAGATACACTACAACATTCAACAACTCATTATATTGCTCGTAGACACAGCCCTGGACCTTTGGCTCTAGGCTAGACGACATGTAATCTCTGTTATGGTAGGTGCGCTATGTTGGAATCTCTGCTGTGTTAAATAGGGGTTCGGTCATGCTAGGTTATTCGTTGCCTAGATATGGAATTCGTAGCCTTTTATAAAATGTAGTCAAAAACGGGACATTGGCTCTAGCCTAGACATGTAATCTCTGCTATGTTAAATAGGGCTGGATCGTATCGACCTTTGGCTCTGTGCTTTGTTATCTAGCCTCGAGGACGTGGAATCTCTGGTATCGTGTATCTAGCCTAGAGGACATGGAATCATTACTCTGGTAGGTGTGCTGTATTGGAATCTATGCTAGGTTAAATCTCTGCTATGCTCGTAGCCGTAGTTGTAATCTCTGCTAGGGTTCGTAGCCTTGTACTATGTGTATTTATATAATCTATGCTATGTTTAAAAGAGCTTCGTACCCTTTTATGAAATCTCTGCTAGGTCTAAAATGTGCTCCTAGTCTTTCATGAAGTCTCTGCTATGGTAGATTAAATTTCTACTATAATAAATTGGGCTCGTAGCCTTTTATAAAATGTGGTCAAAAACTGCGACACAACGTATCGTACAGCCCTGTAAAATCGACTACTTGCTATCAGCCAGGTACAGGAAAAATAGTGCCATTTTCCACAGTGATGCAAGGTGACGACCTCCTATTCCCGTCAGATATCATAAGGGTATCACTTCGACAGTGATCACCTGTTCTCTTCTTCTGACTTGGTTTTGGAGTCAAGAGAACCTGAACCTTTCTACCACCGACTTGGTTTGGAGTCGGATTAACCTCACCTTTCTGACTTGGTCTTGGAGTTAGAATCCTATCCTAGCCACACACTCATTTCCATACCGACCTAAGTCAGAGATATTGCATTAAAGAGGCGAACCACACATAATCGCAATACAGCCTAAGTTCCGGGCACTATTTTAATCGTCTTTGACAGTTACTCTATATATTACATTTTATGGAATTTTGTAATAAAATGGTGTCGGTCGAAAAGTCAAACAGTTCTAGGCTCTTTATTTAACCACGAAATATACGGTCCTACGTCGGAAGGCCCTATCTTATGATTTATTACCATATAACCAATATATCATTACGATATGTACGGTACTTCCAATTTGCGGAGGACACCGAAGTACACGCGAGGAAGCTAGAAGTTGTACTAAGGAATTATTTTCAATCCAGGATCATAATAGTGGCAGAGTAATGCCAAATCTTTACTCTGGAATACTAGTAAAACGGATGATAAGGGAGAAATACTTGAAGATCTGATTCTGCAATTTAATCTTGAGGTACTTAACAGACCGGATTATTCCCCAACGTTTAGTAATAGAGCGGGAGCGAGTAGTAATATAGGCATTAGCATCGCCACAAATAACAGTGATTATGTCGTTAATTAGTCTGTAAAGGAAGGTGTAACGGTTAGTGATCACAATGTGATTTTCTTTGAATTGGGGGAAAGAGTGACACAAGTGAAAAGTTAACAACATTTAATAAATCCAGAATTGAGACAGAGAAGAATTAACAAATACAGAGAGTTTAAGAAGATGCTAAAAGTAAAAGCTGTGAGAAATTTGTAACAGAAGCATTGGATATAGCCCCTTGGAAGCCCCCCTATATGATAACTAGTAAGAAAATTAAGACCTCAAATATCTACGATGCAGAAGTACATTGACAGAGAATTGGGGGTGGGGGGACAGTTCGAGTATTGATGGACGGATTACTATCAGATGACGCGACGGATAGTGATGAAGAGCAACACAAGAATATAAGAGCTAACGCGAGGATACCGCCGCAAGATTTGTACAAGGTGACCCCCCAAAAAACTCCCACATTTGAAAGGTTAATAAAACAAAAAGTATTGCAGATAGAAACTCGTTTATTGAAAAATATAAAAGGAGATTGAGAACAGTATGTACTGACTAAGGTTCGCAGCATACTTCCTTGCAGAACGTTTTGGGGACTGCATAAGAAACTCTCATAGCCTCAAGATTGTCAGGCGTACGAACACTTTTAGGTCGCCCAGAGGTTTTTTTTATTTCAGCGATGAACCCGTTTATTGGAAATTATCGACCCACTGCAAGATAGCCTTCCGATCAGAAACATTTTCATTACGTGTAATAGCAAACTTTAAGCGAAAAGCTCTTTGAACTGCAATTACAGAATTGTTGCCTTTGAAAAACATTTCAACTGCGTACGCACGCACGCACACACACACACCAACATAATGACTGAAAACTGCAGGAAAGTGGTGAGCGAACGCTTACGAACATTACTTCTCTCGCCTCTCCACTCCCCTCAGGTTTTTTTTAATTTTATTTATTTACATCATTGAGCAAATAAAATTTGCCATAGATATAGTCAGAATAAAAACACAGTGTGATACAATATAAGCAGACTAATAGACATCAGATAAAATTAACAGTATATAGCCCAACTAAAATTATAAGAACCATTACAATGTCAAGTCTAGTATGGTGATTAATCATTGTACAATTTAGAGACATAAAGGCTTGGATAACTATTTCTCCAGAGATTTGAAGAATTTCTCTATTTCGTTTATGTCATATCCTTCGCACTCAATCAAAATTTTTTTGACTTGGTCATCAAATTGATTAATATTAAGACATTTCAGGATGGAAGGTAATAGATTAAAAAAATTAAAGCCAATATAATTGAAAGCCTCATGGACAATTCCGAGTCTTCTTCCAGGTAGTGCAATTAAGTCTTTATTTTTAGTATTGTAAGTATGAAAAGAAGAGGCCGTATTATATTTGGTGATATTTTTTTTGCATATAAAAGACATCGATGCATAAATAAACATCAAGATGTCAGAATTCCTAGTTTCTTGAATACTCCCCTACAAGATTCATTTGTATATAGGCCCGCCACACATCTTACGGCCTTTTTCTGCCACACAGACATCGTGAGAACCTGTGGAATTTCCCCAAAGAAGTAGCCATACGATATTACGGAATGAATCGTGGCAAAATATACCATTCTCAAGTAATTTTGTGATAAAGTATATTTAAGCCTGGATAGATATACGTTTTTGGCAATTTTTTTGCATAGTTCTTTTCTATGAATTCTCCAGTTCAACTTCGGGTCTAAATGAATTCCAAAAAGTTTGACTGATTTTACGTCATTGAAAGTTAGTAGGCCGTTATTTAGTGAGAATAATATCTTTTCCGTTTTGTTAGTATTCAGAAGGAGATCATTTTCATCATATCAAGACTTAGCCCTTTCTATATTGTCTTTAGAGGCCTTTATTAACTTATCGAGATCTCTTTCACTGGATATGAGAGTCGTATTGTCTGCAAAACGTATAGACTCACAAATGTTGAATAAACTGGAAGTGGTTGATAGTAATATCGCTTACGCTGAGAACATGCTGGTTGTTGCAAGTGGGAACTCCAGGAAGGACATAGAAAGTAAATTAAACAAAGTGCTAACTGACCTGAACAACTGGTGCAAAACAAACTGGAAATCTCTGTTGCTAAAACTAAATATACTTTCCTGAATGATGGGATGACAAGAAACCCAATTGTGAAATTAAATAACGGAAACATCAGCAGGGTGAGCAACATATCTGGGTGTGAATCTAGATTTAGGCTTAAAGTTTAATACACATATCGAAAACAACGGAAAAGTGTTTCAAGATGTTGAACAAATTACTGACCACAAAGTACAGGGTAAGTCAAAATGATGTACCCGATTTCATAAATTTATTTTGTGAAATATAATGAACATATCTGAATGTAATACATGTGGTAAGAAGGGTAACTCTCAAAGTTTTTTTCAGTCACATCACAAGTGCTCTATGTGAGCACCTCGCGTAACACGACACACATCAAGCCGATAGTCTATCTCCTGCCAAACCTTGTGTAGTGTGTCACGGTCAATCTCTGCAATGGCTGCTGTGATGCGGGCGCGAAGGTCACCCAATGTTGTTGGAAGTGGTGGTACATAAATACGATCCTTTATGAAACCCCACAAAAAGAAATCACACGGGGTGAGATCGGGGGAACGAGGTGGCCAACGAATGAGAACTCGATCCTCCTGAGATGCACGGCCTATCCAGCGCTGTGGCAATGCCTCATTGAGATGATCCCGAACGCTGCCATGGTAATGCGGAGGGGCACCATCCAATTGAAGAATGAAATCTGTACTATCCTCTTCGAGCTGTGGAAGGAGCCATTGTTGCAGCATATCAAGAAAAACATGTCCTGTCACAGTAGGTTCAAGGAAGAAAAAGGGCCCATAAATCTTTTCAGGGGAAATGGCACAAAACACATTCACCTTGGGTGAATCGCGTTGGTGTTCCACAACTGCGTGGGGATTATCAGTTCCCCAGATCCTTACGTTGTGTCTATTCACATTCCCAGAAAGGTGAAACACCGCTTCATCACTGTAACGTAACCTTTCGGCGAACCCATCCTCTTCCATTAACGTGAGAAAATCAGCACAGAAAGACGCTCGAGCAGCATAATCAGTGTCTCTTAAGGCTTGTAGCAGTTGCAAGCGATAGGATTTCATTTGTAAACGTTTCCGCAGAATTCGCCATACAGTTTTCTGTGGCATTTCAAGTTCCCTCGCTGCCCGGTAGGTAGACTTCTGTGGACTCCGCACAAAACTGGCGCGAACACGTTCCACTGTCTCTTCCTCAGCTGAAGGACGGCAGTCGATTTTCGCTTACAGATGCAGCCCGTATCTCTGAATTTTTCATACCACGTACGAATGGTTTTTCCAGTAGGTTGGTCTCTGCCATACTTGGTACGGAAATGCCGTTGAACACTCATCACAGAGTTGTTTACATGGTAATCCAGCACACAGAACGATTTCTGCTCTCCAGTCAGCGCCATTTTCGTTAACTGCTTCCAGCGCCGCGTAGCGGTAGACAATGCAACCACGCGGGACATAAACTAAACTCAACTAAACTTTGAACTTTTGCCTTTCCTTGCGCGTAGCTCACATTAAGATATGTTCATTATATTTCACAAAATAAATTTATGAAATCGGGTCCATCATTTTGACTTACCCTGTACAAGCTCAGAACAAGTGTCGTGCGAATATATTATAATACGATTTTGGTAGCCACTGCAGTCTACAATGCGAGTGTATGGTGCTACAGACTCACACAAAATAAATCTTTGGCAATGAAACAAGACAGAGTTCAGCTTAAGCTTCTAGTTAGACTCACAGGCGCCTATAGCACGGTTCCGGGAGAATCGTTGCTGGTGGTGATGAGTATACTCCCTCTGCATCTTTAAGCCATAAGAAGAGGAACATTGTATTGTATGAAAAATGAAGCACAATAGAAGAAATAGCAGGCATAGTTTTGTCAATCAAAGAAGACAGAGCAGCGGCGTATTCTCCATGAATGCAAGGCATGCACTGCATGCCTTCGGATTCTAGTTTATTTATTTTATTATTTTCCAAGGAGAAAACAGAAAAGATTTTGAGAAAGTACGGAACTTCACCTGACCAGACCAGAACCCGTAATAAGAAAGCTGGCAGCTGGCACTCCTGGCAGTAAGTAGTTTAGTAAACTGTTCACACGTGGCGCTGCAGTATTCTCGTCTATCTATGTGGGCGTCTACTCAAGATCTTTGTCGTCCGCTTGCCTGCAAACGTGTGTTTTATTGGGTGAAAGACGCGGGAGAAATCCGAAATGCATTCAACGCTAAAAGCTGCATTCAGCATAGTTGCCATCTAGATGAGAGAGTGTGTGTTGCAGCGCCGTCAATGGATGTGGAATTCCACAAAATGTTTGTAATTTTGGAAGTTGTTTGTAGTTTGCGTGGAGTGGAATTCTGTGTGGAATATGTGTGGATTTTCAGAAAAATCACAAGATAAACCTCTAAATGTGTTATATACTCATATTTTCTTGACTTTACTGAGGATACCTCCTATTTTCGCATTTCATCTAGAAAAGGATAAAAGTTATGAAGTAACGTAATTATTTCCTCCTTAGTGGCAGCTGTAATTTCCGTGAGCGGCAACAGATGATCAAATTCTTTCTTACTCTCTATGTCTTCTGTATACCTACCGCGCCATCCTATTCTTTTTCTGTAGGAACATTTAATTTAACCCCAAAACGAGAAGAAATTATCACCTTTTCTGTTCCAGTTTTCGCATGAAAACTGGCATGCTATTGAAACACTCGTAAATCACCTGTGAAACTTCCATGTGTCGACCGAACTTCGTTACTCGAGGTCTATGACAGTAAGAAAGAGGGAATTGCAAGTTTGTAAAGAGCAATTAGATAGAAGTCATCTCTTATTCCCATACATAATTCTTAATAATAATAATAATAATAATAATGTAGTAATAATAATAATAATAATAATAATAATATTGCATGCTCAACTTCAAAAGTCAGGATACGCCACTGAGACAGAGAGATGATCTGGCACCAGGCCGATAAAGGAAGACTCTTATACCTTGGTACCAGATGTGATGGAAAGGTACAATTGAAACATTTGCTACCGCAACGTGGATTGGTGCACTTCTTCACTGCCAAGGGGCTTATAACCAGAAACTTTTGCAAAGTGGGTATTAAACCCTATCCAGAGTATGAATGTGGAGAAACAGCTACTCCAAAGAATATGGTGTCCAATGGTACGAAACGAAGAAAAGGACTTCTTGTGAGGCGAACTGGTGGGAAAATCCATGAAGGACATCTTGATGAATAACTACCTATGTGGAATTTGTCGAATATAAGTGACAGAATTTCCGTTATTTTGAAATTGTTATCTAAGGAAAAATAGGTAAACTGGTGGAGTAACCTATTGTTATCACTTGCTTGTTCTTAGGTAAGGATGTGTACAATATATATCCTTATATGTATAACTCAGAAGTACTTGCTGAGTTGCTTGCGAGTACATAGTTCGAAACTGTAGGTGCTGAATGTTAGCTATATTGTAAGAATACTGGTACAGACATCTTGTATAACGGTCGTAGACATCTTTTGTGCGTTGGATAGAGGAACCGATGTTCCAGGTTTAAATTGTACTGAAATAGATTGGAAGGATCTTTCTTGAAGAGAATATTTATGTACATGTTACAATTGTTCCTCTAAATCTCATTGCAGTGGATTAGATATTTTATTGTGTATTGTATACTGTGAATATCTGAATATTGTGAGTGTTGGAACATAAATGGATATGTTTTTTTTTTTTGGATAAATAATGCGTAACAGTTGCATTCATTATAGTTGGTTTAGCAGCGCTTTGAGGTTCTTTTTGGAATAAATGAGATTTCCTTATTGTTTTTGCTTTGTATTAAGTTCTGGATCGTTGGGTGTTTATCTCGATTGGGTATGAAGTAAATACTTAGTTTTGATGGAGGTCTGGGTTGGGAATATACTTAGTTTTGATGGAGGTCTGGGTAGCATATGTTGAGATGTAGGATTTATTGTGTCAAACAATTGATGAGTTAAATACATGCTTTGGAATAGCATGACTCGTGTTTTGATCTTGTGAATTGTTCTTACTTGATTTATAGAATAAGTCAAATGAAGACATTATATTAGGATCTAATTATTTAAATGTTAGGATTAAGAAATTATTTTTCCTTTTGTGCTTGTTTAAATTGTAGTATAGGTTAGATTAGAATATAATTCATTAGAATCATTGGAATAAGATCTTGACATATTTGTAATAATGGGTAGTTAAGAAGTTAATTCAAGTTTAATTAGGATAGAAGTTTGAACAGTTTTAAGGGTTATTGAATTTTATCTCTATATGATATATAGGGTAAATTATTAATTTGGAGCGCATTTTCGGGGTATTTTGTTTTCAGAGCTATCAAATGGGTTTAAATGTGTGTATAACACTAGCAAATGGAATTACATGTATATAAGGTTAATATCTGATCTTTTATTTTATAAGTTATATTCTTTATATTTTATTTTATAATTATGCATCATATGGTAGATAGTAAATTACCTTATTTATCTTGTTTTGTGAAATGTATACGTAAACTGGTGAAAGTCGTGTCCTTGCACAGTGTTGTTGATTGTGTTGGTGCAATGTTCACCTTGCAGTTATTGGTTTCACTAATATTGTGAAGTTCTATGTCAAGTGACGATATCTCACTCTTGACTTTATCACTGTCGGGCAAATACGTACTTTTAAAAACTTGACACAGTATATATATATATATATATATAAAACTGACATTACGATGGCTGTTATTGCAACTATACTAGTAATATATAGACATATTCTGAAAGGAGACAATGAGTTATTTCAGATATCCATGTTTCTTTAAACGATAATATGTAATACACAATGTAACTGATAGTATGACGAATAATATAAAAATTATAGTAACTACTATTATTATATTCCAAGATAGTGAAGAGTGTAGGTGCAAGTCAGAAAACTTACGTGGAAGTTTATATTCCTCGTGGTCTAATAATGTTTCTAGTCTGCCTATCGATTGTTGCAGGTTTTGGAAATTTAACGTAAAGTTTAATGATAAAGTTTCTGGTAGAGTTATATATTCCATTTTCAGTTCAATTGTTCGTCTGGTAGGGAAATTTAAGTTATGTTATGACGCGTTGAAATTGGCTGTATGGGATATAGTAATTGCTTGAATTTGCAGGCTTTTTAATTGTTTCTATTGTGTGCTTTAAAATATAAACTTGTTTTCTTGTCGCCAGATGAATTCCTGCTGCTGAGTACGTATAAAACTCTTCTTGAGAAGAAAGTTGTGGTTTAATCTGGCAGTTTTGTAGAATTTTGAAAAATTATATCGTATAGGCTTGGCCTGGTCCTCTATTTTGCATATAGAAAACAATTTATGTTTCTGACAAAGCGACATATTTATTTCAAATACTGCCGTTTCAGATTTTATTACGAAATCGGGTAATACCATTTTAAGATGGGCTGTTTTTGTTAAAAAGCCATTATTAAAAGTTTTATAGACTAAATGGTAACCTGACTTTTTAATATTGGGTATTTCCAAAATGATATCAAGATTAGCGAGTACTGGATCAAAGGCTAGTAGAAAACTCTTGGATCTTTGGTAGAATATTCCAAGGTACTCTGCGATTAAAGAAATCCGTAAAAATGGATGGTTCTGAATGATTTCAGCTGCCAGAGAGGCTTTAATTAATACGTCATTGACTGTGTTTTGTAGCAAACTTTGTAAAATACTATCGAAATGATTTTCGAGAATTTGAAAATTTTGTAGAGTAATTAAAAAATGTTCATTTGATGTCGTGGTAGAGAAGTCGGAGAATTTCACCATGTACTTGCGATATTGCCTTTTCTACTGCAACTGTAATATTTTCTACTATGTGGATCAGTTGATATTGGCTTTGTTTGATTGATTGTATTTTATCATTCAAATACTCATTTCGCTGTCGTAATTGATTGACTATTTTTAAGTTTCTGCGTTTCGTACATATTATATCCTCCTAACGCAAAGTTTGCTAACCCGCTGAGAATTGAGAAAAGCATTCTTCTATGTCGTTTTACAGATCCTATTTTAAAATCGCATGGTATCGTTTGTGAAATTTTGTCCATGAATTGTTTCTCTCGTTGGCGCATAATTTCTATTAGTTACTCGTCTCCAGTACAGCTATCATTTTGGAGGTGGGCTGTCGAGAAGTCTATGTGAAGACGAAATGGAACAAATTCTGCATTTTCGTAATTGATGAGTGCCTCTATTTTCCCCATTGATATTCCGTATTGCTGGATGACAATTTCTGCGTTGCCATCAAGGAAGTACAGTAAACTAACTAGTAGGAATATAAATGCTGAGTTGTTCATGTCGGTGATTGCCCTGGGAATCGTTGGCCTCCCTGCGGGAGAAAAAATGATTTGTATAACAAGAATAATTGTTTATAGTTTAGTATAGCGGAATTCACACACGGCAAGAAGACGATGGCAATATTACCTCCCCCTCTGGGAATGACATTCGATCTCTCTTGCCACGAGTGTTCAGACGTAACAACAAAATCCAAGGATATCTTGCCAATGGGTCATTAACAGGGTCCTGCAGTGGTCAAGACATTACCCCATCTGGCTGAAAGTCTCGGAACTACTTCAGAATTCTTTTCACATCACGTTTGTTCTGAGGAAGACTAGACTTTTTTTTTATGTCGAGATCAGAGAGGCAAAGCTATGGCCTCTTGGGGATGACTTCCGAGTACTGAAGATAGCGGTCAAGGCCTCAGATAAGTTCACGTAACACTCCTGCCCAATGGCGCAACCACAGGGGAGGCAGGGGGGCACTGCCCCCCCAACTCTGGTCAGACATCAGTCTTTTTTCAACCAATGTTTATTTCCGTCTCATTTTTTCATAGGTCAAGAGTGCGGTTTCTTTAATTCCTCATAGCATTGTTAAGCACAAAGAAGTCAAAGGAAAAAATAGTTTACTGTTAAAAAAAAAAAAGAATATACATATATAGTTTTAAAATGATTTATTATTCTCACCAATACAGATACGAAAAACGGAAATAGCTCAATCGTCCACATTTAATCCACTAGAGCAAACTTATTTTGATTGTAGCGCATAAACTTCTGCCAATCTGCCTGGAACTGTGGGTAGTAGTTAACTGGCTGGGAGTATGTTCAGTCCTCATTGAAGTTCTCAACATTCCTATTTGAGTGAGTTTAGTTTAGAGGGTGATGAAGCGACAGCAGATATTGTTTGGGCTATTAAAATTTGAAAGAAAGAAAGATGAAGAAAGAACAGATTTGCAGACCGAAACGATGGAAACAAGTAAGTACTAGCTCAATTTGTATAGTTACCAATCAAATGTGTATCCAGTCCAGTGGATACTATCCATGGACGCCAGCAATGGGAAAGAGGAAGGGGGACATTCATTGCCTTGCCCACCTGGATTTTTGAAATTTTAAAATTGTATAGGCTGTTACCAGGGACGGCGCCAGGGGGGAACGTGCCCCCTAAATTTTCCCTCGGTCCCCTTGTGTCCCTCAGAAATTGTAGATGACATGTAATATTTTGTATTATTATTACACAGTTTGTATTATGTTTGAATCGCCTCCCCCCAACCCAATAATATGCCCCTCCTGTGCCCCATTCCCCAATTGTGGGAAGTTAGCGCCGTTCCTGCTCACACAAGTGCTTTTGTGTTACACAACATTTCAATGCAGCTAATTTTTTATGGAGTTGACGATACTTTTGCTTTCTAATTATAATCCTTTATTTTTTTTTTATAATGGTTACAAGAATTTTTTTTTATTCAAATATCGAGTTCGAGTTGTCATCAAAAGTTGTTCAGTGGTATGTACCAAATAAAGCCATTACAAATATGGCCGTCCTAAAACAATATTTAACCGGACCCTTGGACCCCTAAAAGGCCCAATTGTTTTTTTGAAAAACAAGGAATAAAAATATGATACAAGTTTCCAAATTTTGGAGTTCGAGTAGTTATGAAAAGTTGTGCATTGGTACGAAATTTAGCCATGTCAACTGTGTCCCTTCTTGGCCATCAACCGTTTTTGGACGTTTTCAAACTAAAATTTTTGCGGACTGAGGGGCCTGGCTAGATATTTTTTGATCCGGCTGTGTTTCGGTGAATAAACGTAACATTCTACAACTTTTGTACGCTACTCAAACTCAAATTTCAATTTTAAAAAAAGGTGGTCGAGCGGTCTGCAGCGGGAGGCAATCGGCTCGAAGGTCCCGGGTTCGAGTCCCGGCAGGGGCATGAGTGTGGAATTTAACAGATAAAGGCGAATCGTGACGGGCTGGAGTCCAAAGTTACTACACTGGCCCATATAAAAATAAAGTTTACCAAAGATTTTTCTTTTAAAAAATCGGCCATTTTGGGACACCCCGAAAAAAGATGTTAAAATGTCGTGTCTGAGTACCGTGTTAAAGTTATAGAATGTTATATTATGTTTTGTCTCCCCAAACACAGCCGAATTAAAAATATTTACCCGTGCCCCGGGGGCGTGAGAAAATGATAATTTTAAGAAGGGCTGATTTTTGTGTAGAAATTTGAGTTTAAGTAGCGTGCAAAAGTTGTAGAATGTTAAGTTATGTTTGTTCGCCGAAACACAGCCAGATCAAAAAATATCTAGCCGGGCCCGTCAGCCCGCGAAAATTTTAGTTTAAAAACGGCCACACTTGACATGGCTAAATTTCGTACCAATGCATAACTTCTCGTAACTACTCGAACTCCAAAATTTGGAAACTGGTATAATATTTTTATTCCTTGTTTTGCGAAAAACAATTGGGCCTTTCAGGGGTCCAGGGGCCTGGTTAAATATTGTTTTAGGATAGTCATATTTGGCATGGCTTTATTTGGTACAAATGCACAACTTTTGATGACAACTTGAACCCCAATATGTGAAGAAAAATTATTTCGGCCCACCCTACTGGAAACACACAGTTTTTCAGAATCTGTTTCAATTGTGGCCGACGCAACTATGTGAAACGCATAAAGAAACGGAGCACCCCTCAATAGGACTATGCACACGTGAAAGATGGTGTAAGCATGTGTACCGATTTAGCTTACCCTGCGTTTTCTTTTTTTGTCTTCACACACTGGTCAAAGACGCCCTTTTCCAATGGTTGTGAATACTACATTGATATAATATCAATACGCTACACTGACAACTATAATGTTTAGTTTTTATGTCATCCTACATGTTTCACTTATTAAAGCTATTCTGTTACTTGATTTTCATTGTTCAAATCACTGTCCAAAAAGTGGGGAATCTCTACCCTAGTCACCCTATTTGAAGGATTTTCTATAGCATTGCCCACTGCCTTTAATTTCCTTGTGAGAGTCATTTTACACTCTTACTCGGCTTAGAAATCTACACCTTGATAACTGAATATTTACTATTCCGGGGTACGTAATATTTACTGCTTAATAGATTATTGATATTAAGAAAACTTGAATAAGGCTATAATATTATGTCAACTAAGTATCTTTTACTAATTTATCAAGATTATGGAAGCGACGTCCATTAATTTCTTGCACCCAAATTTTAGTTCATCGAATCGTCCAGCAGAGACTCTTCCTAGACCCATGAAAAATTAACATTAAATATTTTTCGAAGTCGACAACATTCTATATGCTTAAATATCATATGGAAAGTTTACTTGTCAAGTATAAAAAAATATGGAATATTCCTTTTTATAAAACATGCACAGAAAATATCCCTCATATTTTACCCAAATCTGTAGATGTCTATTGCACGTCGGCTTAAACTGTTTGTAAAGTTTTAACTCCCTAATTTGTAAAAATACGATATAGCGCGGACAAAATTCAAAATTTCACACCCTGTCCCCTAACTGGGTACAGTGATGTTTCCAGGTTCTGCTAAACTGTAGTCTTAGTACGCCGGTTTTTTCACTTGGTTACTTTTTCTATTGAATTACGGGAAGCTGCTACAGTCGTTCGAAAACGGAAAAACATTCAACAAAGTGGATATGTAGTCTATACCCATGATCGGTGCTTGTCAGATGGTTCAGCGTTCAGGTTTCGAGGTTAGGAGTGTTCGGTATTAAGATTTTCATACCGACTTTCGGTACGTTTTGGATACCGACAATTATCGATATACCGAAATACCATATACCGAAGGATACCGATATACCGAAATATCGATGCACCAAAATACCGAACGATATCGATATACCGAACAATATCAAAATACCGAGAAACAATGATATTGAGTGATATGTACAGTACGTAGGCCTATATGTATTTCGAGGTCGGTCTGTACATGTACAACCACCCCGAAATTCCTTTTAATATGCAAAAATAGTATAATTTAGGCGTAATTATCTATATTTTGGGTACCTTTCACACCCAGACTGACTTTGGAGTTGAACTCTCCAAATCCATTAATCCCCTCCGAAATTTAATTTTAGATACGTGTCTGGAAGTACTGAATGGTACCGGTACCGAAAGATATCGAAATACCAAAAATGTAAAATAGATAACAACAATAAATAAATCAAATGTGACTGCGGGGAAAGGTAAAATGAATTTTATGGTGGATATCAGGATATCCGACACTCGGATCCGGATTCGAAGATCCGAAACTCGTATCCAGATTCGAAGATCCAAAATTCGGATCCGGATTCGAAGATCCAACACTTGGATCCGAATCTGAAGATCCGAAACTCGGATCCGGATACCTGAAACCCGGACCCGAAGATCCGAAACCCGGATCTTCGATGTTTCGGATATCCGGTAAAATGGATTCGTGCGATTTCGGTAGCAGATTCACAGACACAATATTTGGATTTAGTTATTATGATACCAAGCCGCCGTAGCTCATTGGCAGAGCGTTGGCGTTGCATTCGGAAGGTCGTGGGTTCGATCCCAGCGACCGACTATCCTGACTGCAGTTTTTAGTTTTATTTCTGTCTCACCATGCAAATACCGGAATGACACCTTCAACATATGATCTGGACGACACCTTCCCGAATCCCTTAACCTCCCCTATCCTGGTCTGAGCCTTTGATGTCTACAGGCCATAAATAAAATTCAAATTCAATTCCAAATTATTCGGTCCTAAGTGTTCAGAGAGTTGTTTGACATATTTTGGCTCTGCAATCAACACTAGAATGATGTTCTTATAGCACACGATGTCAAGTATTGGATTGGGTCTATACTTGGGACCCAGTGACCCGAGGATAATGGCTAGAGATTATTTCCTTGCGTTTGAGGGTTGACCGAGAACGGAAGTGTTATCTCCAGAACACGAAACTGGAGCTCATTAAGTTCTCAGCCCAGGTCAAGTTTTAGACCAGATCACCTATATCCGAGTCAGGCAGGATCACCAAAACTGACCTAGTTTCAGCTCTGCCTTTGAATTTTATTTATGGCCTTTAGGCATCTAAGGCTCAGGTTGGAATAGGGGAGGGTAAAGGATTCGGAAAGGTGTCGGCCAGGGCCTATATTAAAGGCGCCATCCCGGCATTTGCCTGGTGTGACTGGAAAAACTCAGGATGGTCGCCGCTGGGATCGGACTCACGACCTCTCGAATTCTACACCAACACTCTACCACTGAGCTATAGCGGTTCGGTGTTTTAGCTCTGCCATGCTACTCCTTCTATATAAGTTATTGGTACTCATTTTTTAAAATTTCAGAAGAATTCGGTATTTTAATATTCCTATATTGTTTAGTATAATAACACTGTTCGGTATTTCGATATTTTTGGTATGTCTAGTGTTGCCGACGAGATTTAGGCTGTCTCGTCTCGTAAATATCTTGTCCAGAGGGTGTCTCGTCTCGGAAAGTTGTAATCTTTGCGTTACGAGAGCTCTGTTTCGTCTCGTTTTCTATAACCATTTATCTGTCTCGTCTTGTCTCGTGTCAACATTAGGTATTTCGGTATTGGTGATACCGAATTTTCAGTATTCGAAAATACCGATACCGATTTCGGAATATAGATATTTTATGACAGCCCTAGGTTTTGTCAGGAGAGACTTCAAGGGTGCATTTCCCATTGTATAGAAAATACACTGAATGTTTTCATACACATGTTGCCAATTATATATAAGATAATGTAAAAACATTTGTTTCTTCCTCAAATTTCTTAACATGTTCAATGTTAGAATGGAAAGAAATTGAGTTCCATATTCCTTAAAATAGCTATTTAAGATATTTAAATTCCACCGTCTCAATATTAATTACCACAAGTCATGATGTATCACTTCCATCTCATTTCCATTAAAAAATTCAGTTTTTTTTAAAAAATCGAAGCAACAATTTTTACTTTGATGCTAATAATTATTGGAATAGTACAGTAAAATTAGAAACGAAAACTTAGTTTGAATTCTGCTACCTCTGGAACGCAAAGTTTTCGATTGTGTGCAATTGCATATACGTACAGGTACCTCTCGGTTCACAGATGCACATTTTCTGTATTCATTTAAAAATCTATGTTTCTTTATTAATAATTCGACATGCTTTCCTTAGCAACTACTTTTAATTTCTAATAATTAGACGTAGTTTCTATTTCTAATAATAATAATATTAATCAGTAAAGACATACTTTAGTAGGGCGTGAGGGGTGAGTTTTCCAAAATTTCAGTCGCTTGCAGTAATAGAAGTAGTTTAAAATTTAGGTTAAAGATTTTTTTAACCTCCTGGAGATATGTGGGTTGAATGGGGGCAATTTCTCCGAAATTTTGTATTGTCATTACAATTACTTACGCCTACATCAAAGTTTCAAGTCGATTTGAGTAGTGGAAGCGGGTTAAAATTTGAGTTACTAGATTGGAACAACAACAACAACAAAACTGACAGAAGAGTGAAGCTATATAAAATCGTTTAGAAATGGCCGGGTAAATGGAGGTGGCTGAATTCAAACTCTCTCTCTACCTACTTTGGTTGAGGCGCTAACCTGCGTCAGGACAGACGGGCAAAGTGAAACTGAGATCATCATTTGGGCAAGGAGTTCGCTCAAAATAACCACGAGATGAAAATAAAAGAATCTTTTGCTTATATGGACTGTTGAGAACAATATTTCTGTATGCCATTTCTTCTTACTTTCTAATATACACTTTCCTTCTTATAAAATGCAATACTAAAACATTATGATGGCACATGATACAAAAATAGTTAATATTTTTACAATACAAATTTACAATACAATTATGTAGTTCTCTGGGGAGAAAGAGTCTAGCTGAATCTTTTCCTTTGGTGCGCCAACATCTGGAACTGGGAAGATCGTGGGGGAGGAAGATTTATTAGTTTTTCTGCCTGGACACTAGAATTCTGAGAAAATGGGGGTGAGACGTGTAAAGGAGGGTGGCAAGAAAGTTAAACGAGTTCAACTTCGTAGCAATCTTGCTGATGGGTAGGCAAATCGCTAGTCCGACTCGTCTTGTGAAATTGTTACCGATGGAAGGAGGTAAACTTTCCACCGACTTATTGTACTGTGGAACTTAGGCTTATTGTACAATATGTTGGTGCAACTAAACAAAGAGTACTTGTCCCGCATCCATAAGTTTTTAAGAGATCGTTTCTTCGATTCGATGAATGGAAAACAGATAATTCATGCATTGCGCTATTTGCAAAGTAGGTGAAGAGCGAGTTTTTATTCAATTATCCGTTCTTTGCCAAGACTATTTGACAGTGTTAACGAACAAAGATTGAGCTACTGTGCATTATCTAAAAAAGTGGGAGAAGGGACAAAGAAGCGTGTCTTTTTATGTGGATTAGGTATGTATCCAGGTGTTTTTCTTTTCCCTCTTTCTTTTATAATCTTTTTTTAAAAAAAGATTTGTCATGTTACGCGTTTAATTGCTTGCAGTACTGGAAATCGCCGCTAGTTAGCGTCTCACTCAGTCTCTTTCTCTCGTCCTATGAATGATGCCATCTGTCGTGGATATTTGAAAACTCATTTTCCCCGTCAGTAATATATGCTCCAGATTGATTTTTTCCTTCTTGCAATATGAATTATTTGCTGTGCGGTTTCCTTAGTAACCAAATGGTAGTCAATGTTCATTGCTTATCGTCCTCGTGATAAAAGTGGATTCTATCTACCAAGATGTCCTGTACTTTCTTTTTGCGAAACCCTTCCGGGAATTGAACTCTATAAATTTTGGTTCAATTTTTTTTAGTATGGTGCACTTAGTGACGTAATGCGAAGTCCACGTCTCAGGTTGTCCAATCTTTCTGTTGGCAAAGAATACCTTGACCACAGATCCAACTCGAAATTGAATTTGTTTGTGGATTTTGTCAAAATCTTTTTTGTTTCACGAAGTGCTGATAAGTATTATTGGCGGCCTCTTCTCTCAATTTTGGTAAGTCTTCCCTTGGTATTTGGGTTAGAGGGCTGATGTTGAATGTAGTTTGCAGCAGTCCTCGGATTATAACCACAAAGTAGGAAAATTGGGGCTTCTTTTGAGCTCGTGTTTGGGAAGCAGTTATAGCTGAAGACTGCCTTCTGCAACATTTGTGGCCAATTGTCCATATTTTCCTGTACCTTATGGTTAAGTATAGCTTGAAGAGATTTTATTCATTCTTCAATAACTCCCATTCTATTGTGGTTGTACGCAGGGCTATAATTATGTTCAATATTGTATTTTGGGGCAAGTTCTTTTATAGCCTTACTTGTGTTAACTGCATGCAAATCAAGGTACAAAACCCTCGGTGGGCCATAAAACATGAATCATCTTCTAAGAATGTAGAAACGGACTGTGTATTGAGATGTTGTTATCCTTGCTGTCATATGGCGCGTGGCACATTCGATTCCAACGTTGATGTAGAAAGTTTTGCCGTTGTATGGAATAGGACCACATGTATCAAACGCAATCTCATCGCTAATTTTCTTTATTGAGTGATGAAGTAATTCACCATGCTTCTTACTGGTGTGCTTTTTAAATACCTGACAACTGGACCACTGGCTGGAATATAATCCGATTAGCTGTTTCATCTTCGGGAAGTAATATTTTTGCAAGCAATGTTTGTATACCTTGGTCACTCCAAAGTGGCCGCTGATAGGACTAGCATGTACTTCCTCAAATAACTTTTGTCAGTGATTGAGGTATGCATAAGATATACCTTGCCGTCGCGTGGTCTTTCATGTACTCTATAGAGAACTTTGTCTTTAATTGTATATAACTGTGATGCACTGACTGCCGTACTTGGTATTGGCTCTATACCCTTTAGCGCCTTTATTATGCCAGAAAAGAAAGGATATTTGTTTGTTCTGTAACTAAAGTTTCAGTTGAGATATTAATTATGCTGGATGCAAAAGTTGGCCTCTAGTGTGTTAGACCGGAAAACTAAATCTTGTTGCGAGGTGGAAACTATATCAGTGGATTTTATTCTGTTCGCCACGTTTTTAGAATTTTCTACTTCTTCAATTTATTGTCATCGACATCCTTTTCAATGTCGGACGGTTGTTCCAGACGACTTATGTCTGCAGGTTGATCTTTTCCCTGTCTGTGGCGTACTTCAAACTGAAAATCGCTAATGTATAATTTAATGCGCTCAAACTTCCCAGTGCGGTCCGGCTGGTTCTGTAACTTGACTAGAGCTTTGCTATCAGTAAACGGTTTTGTCATAATGAAGTACTGACATTTTTTGAGGCAATACAAAATCGCTGATAATTCTTGGGCCCAGGTGCTGCTATTCCTTTCAGTTTTTGACAAGCATCTTGAGCAGTATGATATCATTTTTTCTATATTTGTCTTAAAGTCGTATGTTGTCAATATTCCGCCGACTTGTATTTTACTGCTGTCTGCATAAACTCTAATGTCTAAAGGTCCATCCGAATCCACCATTTAGTACCCTTGATTATGCCGTTGTACCGTTTGATGCGCCGTTGTTGCTATCCGAATTGAGCGGCGTAGGGCGTGATGAAGGGTTTGTATTGACGGCACATCTTGTGTACGCTTGGATGTAACGTATCCACCGTTTGTGCGGCTAGAAGCCATATTTGAAGAATGAGAAAGTAATGTGTTGATTTGAAGATATTAAATATATATGTGTTTGTGTGTGTGTTTTAGTTTTTTTAACGTTAATCAACTTTTCTTAATAGTTCGATAAGTTTCCGCTAATAAATGCAATCGTTTGTGGAAACCAGTTATGACTTGCGGTGATTTGTGGCCCACGCTATACATAACTGATTTCAGATCAGTTTCATTAGAAATAATGAACAAATTTTACTTTGGGGGCCCTAAATGTGTAAAATTTACAGGAGAAATGTAATGTTTACAAAGCGTGTGGAAAAGTGGAAAGTACGTTGAAGTGTTAAAGGCAATGTGCATAGCGTGTAATAAAAATATCTCACATTACATTTCTCTAACCTGTCTTTGCTCTTTCGACACTGTAGTCCGAGATTTTGAAGCATAAATACGAGCCATACAAAGCATTCATATAGTTCCGCATCAGTGGATAAACTAGAGTGGGTATTTAACGAAATAATAATGAGACATAATTTTTCATAATACTTTATAAATTTCTGGTTGTCATTAGGTTCTATAGAAGTGTCAGTTTAAATTATTTGGAAGGGAATGACGTAGAGACCGTACATATGTCTTAATAGCTGGCGGAACCTTTGGTCCCAAAAGTAAAGTTTAACCTAAATAATAGGGATGCATTTATCCCTTACGCAAGCAACTTAACCTTTGTTAATTATCCATGTGTAACTTTGTACACATGAATTAAAAGAATGTAATGTTATGTATAGTGCGGACCAGGTAATGTAACCTATCACGGAGCTGCTCTATTGTAAACACTTCAGGGCCCTTGTACTCTTTTAACTTTTTCGTATTTGATGCAATCTAGTCTAACCTTGCTTTAACGTAGCGTGTTGAGTCTCAAGCCAGCATATGAAAGACATGTGATTGCATGAAAACGTTAAGAATAATAGGATCGTGCAGTGATTATAATCGAGTACACCCCCAAACAAATTACTTTTGTTATGTGAAGGTTGCATCACGTTCCTGGCGTTGTCATACCTAATGAGAAACAGTATTATTGGATATTGTACACTGTAGAAAAACCACGTCGATAAATTTACGAATTAATATAAACCTCATGCCAACAATAACATGTAGACACATAAGAAAAGGAAAGTACTTGGTTTAGGAGTAAATGGATGATCCGCTCGGGTAGAGCTTATCAGCTTATCTTCAGGTTATATTAAATTTGATAACGTTGAAAATAACAAAAATTCTAACCGAGTACTCTCGGAATATTAATTCCACTCATGCTTTATTCTCACGGGAACAAATCTACTTTAGGGTAAACACGCTTCAATCAAACTTTGCACGCCTTAAATACAAATTCAATTCAATTCCCATTTCTTCGGAATAAGACCTTCAACATTGATACCTGTACCTTGCGTCCATTATTTATTTATTTATTTACAGAAGGTTTCAGATACAGCACATTTTGCCATTTTACACTGAAAACATTAACAGTAAACATAAACATAACAATAGAAGAACAGCAAAACAAAGCAGCATTAGGCTTTCAACTGTTATTACAGTAGTGCCATCTACCGTTTGAAATCGGACAACGGCGCTAAACAGGTACAACGGGACGATGCAAGTTGTACACTCGACGGTGCACCGTTGGATTCGGTTACAGTTTTAGTTGTCATCAAAGTGGTGCAGATCTGGTGCATTTAGGATGTCTTTTTTTAATTGAACACTCTCCATTTCTTCATTTCAAGAAAATTTAGTCCCTTTTGAGAGTGCTGCTTGAAGTCTCAATTTTTTCAGTGTATCTATTTATGATTTCTTATAAACGAGGAAAGGCCTAAAAAGGATCATAACTGTCGCTTAGTTCTGGGGCGACCAAATCCTTGTATTTTTTAGCAATTTTTGGAGAAATTAATCTTCTCACCACTCACCTTGTGTCCCAGTATGTTTAATTCTGAGTAAAATATGTGACACTTTTGCGGCTTGGGTCTGAAGTTGTCTAAGTTTCTTTAGGAGAAGTTCTAATGTTTCTATGTGTTGATGGCCGGAGAAATCGTTTACCACCAGATCGTCTGCGAATGATGTTATAGAGTCAGGTAAACCCTCTAAGATCATTCTAGTAGCTATGGACAAAGATTGAGCACTAGTCGCATCTCTCATCACGCATTTTTTGAATTGGTAGGTATTTCTGGTGTGTGGTACTTCGAAGGACATGTATTTCCAGCTACTAGGATGTAAATTTAACTGATAGTAGCTCGCTGAGATGTCCAAAGATGATACAAGAGTCTTTCCTCTTAAACTATTCAAAATATCTTCAGTGCTTTGAAATGGAATGGCCAAATACTTAGTATACTTGTTACAAGCCTGGAGATTTAACACTAAACGAAATCCTTTAGAATTAGGCTTGCGGACCATCAACATAGGAGATGAGAATTCACTTGTACTTGTTTCCCTAATTATGTTTGCTTTTAGCAAATCTTATAGGTTTATCTAGTTGGGCGCGGAGAGCAACAGGAACCGAAGGAGATCTTTTGTGGAAGGTAGCTGCTTTGTCTATTCTTACACGGTGTACATGACCCTTAAATGACTCTACGTCACTTGGAAAATACGAGAAAGTATCTCTATACTTGTACAAAAGTTTATAAATTTGTTCCTTTAATTTTACGTCCAAATTTGGGTTTATATCGAAAGCAGATATATCGAAATAATTTTCTGTGAATTTCAGTTTATTTTCTATTTGTTGTTTTGTTCTATATTTATAGATATCGTCCAAATCCTCGTCTTTTACGTCTTCAATTTTGAAAGAAATTTCTTCTACATTTTTATCAGTGCATGCTACTGGAGGGTTTTTTCAATTTTCTTCGATGTAGGACTGATTACAAGAATGGTGCAGTCATTTTTTGGCATTTTTAATGATAAATTTCTTAACACATATTTCTCACGTAATGACTGTAACAAATGGATATATATAATCGCTGACTGCTGTTTTTCTTCCAGGTTTTTGACTTGAATAGGAAGGAAAAAATAGCTTCTAGCTGGTATGGTTGTGTGTTTGGTAATTATCACGTCAGCAGAAATACGTTCTTCCACTTGTTTTATGACAGCTTGCGAAATTGATGTTATCCATTTCCTTCATATGGTAGTACCGGTTTCCTTGGCTTCTTATAGAAAGAAATAATGTTCTTCCATATCCAATTTTGCTTGCAGCCTTTTTAGAAGAACTTGTCCAATTAAAGGTCCTGTGTTCTTGCTCAATTATTCTAAAATAATGTGGGTATGAAGTGTTTCCAATTTTGAATTTAATTAATGCAATAAAATTTATTTGGACAATCTTTCCCGCAATACCACGTACACTTGTAACGTATGGTATTAATTTACAGTTTTTAGGAAGATTTCGAAGAAAAATCTACCTATTGAGATCGTTACGATATCTATATATTTATATATTAACACGCTAGCGACCTAATTTTGAAGATATTTTAACCAAATTTTAATGTTATTTTTAGGCTTAATAGCTCGGTTAAGTTCGTTAATGAGCAAAATCGGTCACCATTTGGAATCAAAAATGGCGCAAGCAAGAAATCTATTTTCCATACTGTTTGAGCTAGAGATACGAAATTTGGCATAAGGGTGTATTGTCACTAGTAGTTCAAAAAATACTACGGAATGTTGAAAAAGTCGCCATCTTGGATCCAAAAGGGCCGCCGAACCCATTGTTGTATAGAATACACAGCCTAAACGGCTTTAGCTAAATATGAAATTTGGTAACAAGGTACATTATCACTTGTATGTTACTAAAATACTACATGATGTATCCAAAGACGCTATCTTGGATCCAAAATGGCGGACCTAAAAATCTGTTTTCCACACCGTTTGAGCTAGAGATACGAAATTTGGCATAAATTTGCATGACGACTAGTTTAAGGAAATATTACATTTGAGAAAAGTCGCCATTTTGGATCCAAAATCCCATTTTGCACACCCTTTGAACTGGATAAATGAAATTTTACTTGAAGGTGTACCATCACAAGTAGGTCACTACAATATAAGAAAACTTTCAAAAAGTCGTGAACTTGGATGCAAAATGGCCACCTCAAAAACCTAAATTCCAAATCATTGAAGGTAGAGAAACTAAATTTTCTTTGAAGGTGTATGACCAAGAGTAGGTCACAATAAATGGGGCAAACCTCCCCTTTGGGGGACCAGCCCCCGTGGGAAGGTGCAGGGGACACCATGATGGTGTAGTGCTGCAGAGAGATTTTGGTTAAGATAAAGGAGGCGCATCCTCTCAAAAGCACTGAAGTTCGGGGCGAGCCCCCTACGGGGGTCTGGGGGCAGCGCTCCCAGCGAAACAAAGCGAGTATATATATATATATATATATATATATATATATACACGTTGTTGTAAATCGCTCACGGATGCATAAGGTTCTAATGCTATATGTTTGAGAAATCCTTAAGGCCTAATGATAAGAAATGAACCTTATGCTTCTCAGTCGCGTCCGGAATGTTGTGCCTTATTGCTCATAATTTCCGTACAAAATAAGAGTCAATAGGTTCATCCTGATACTATTGCATCGCATTTATTTCCATCTCCGCCTTATAAAGGGGTATTTTCGGCCTACACAAGCTGATAATCTTATCTTTCAGCTGTGCTTAAGTTGTCTCGCCTAAAAGATTTTGGGATTTTAATTGGAATACCAAATCCAAAGCTGTATCCTGGAGATACACTGGCAATAGCTCTTTGCGTTTCGTATCGTCCAACTGTTATAAAGACGCTAAATGCTCGAACAACATAAAAAATCTGTCCGGGTCTTCGTTAATGTATCCAGAAAACTTAAAGTGAAGCAAGTTGAAGGATGGCTTTAATGGAGTTGCCATATCACCGTCTTCTTTCTCTTTTTCAAAATTTGTGTTTCGACCACCAGACCTTGTGTTTACTGGGATTTACCCATAAAAGTGTTTGTAACAAGCGTATGTAATGGCATATGAAAATCTTATTCCCTTACCTAACCTAGCAATATTAACGATGTATTTGACAAACAGTGATACTCAAGAAAAAATATAATCGCTTGACAAGATAAAATATTGTTGGTATTTTGGGATTTCTTTTTGTGCACTCTTTGGGAACTTTTTGTCTTCTTCACCCTTAAAATGTGAAGTCGACGCCGACCACCACGTAATGTTCCTTCTAATCTTGGATTGGTAGAGTCAAAGATACTCGGGAGTGGTTTTAGCCCTCAACCATTTATTTACATAAAAGAACAAAGTTAACAAAATTACCGTCCCGTAGAAGAGTATTTTACAAGTTATTTAGTATGGACGGCTTCTGAGGTATCTTCTATTTCGGAGTGATCTGATGAAGATTATGGTACACAGGAAAACCCCAGTTTGTTAGCAAACTGCGTGTCAGGAAGTTGTACCAGTTCCTTAGCAAACTGCGTACAGGAGTAGTGTTTTTGTTTATGGAAAGAGTACACTCCAGTTCCTTAGCAAACTACGAGTGCGGATGACACCAATTCCTTAGCAAATTGCGTGTCAGGTAGTTGTACCAGTTTCTTGGCAAACTGCGTACAGAAGTAGTTAAGTTTATAGGTTAGAGTACACTCCAGTTCCTTAGCAAACTACGAGTGCAGGAAGGTACCAGTTCCTTAGCAAACTACGAGTGCAGGAAGGTACCAGTTCCTTAGCAAACTACGTACCGAGGATGTTCCAGTTCCTTAGCAAACTGCGAACGGGAGAGAGGAGAGGAGCTGACCACCCGGGGATTGAGTGATGGCTCTTGCTGTGTGCAGGTCCCTTTTAAAGGTGATTGTAGGGGTGGTTCTACTTGCTTCTCCTACATTGATTCCAGCTCCCTCTGTCTTCTGTTATCCACTCCATCTGGTGCTAGTTTAAGGAGTTGACCGTCGTCTGCTCTAATGTGTGTCATAACATGTTTACTTTCTTATCCACATGTGTGTCCTATAAACGTGCATGTTTGTTTATGCAATGTCCACGTGCTCGTAATACACGCTGGCCATTACGATATAAAGACGATGTATAATTTATTTACAAGTAAAGCGATTACAAATAGGAATTTTTGAGCATCATGAGCTGATAGTTCATTAGTTTGTACAGTTATATGTGAATCACACTTTTACACTACTTTTCAAGTAAATTAGTGACACTATTTGTTATATTTCGGTCTATATTTCCTTGACTTGAAAAGATAATAAAATCAAATAAATCCTTGAAGTAGTGACTAATAGGAACCATCTATTCTCGTGATCAGCTGTTTGTACTTAAATGTAAAATGTAATTGTACTGATAGGGAAAAAAATATTCTTATATTTTTCTTGATTCTCTTATAAATCATAATCTTAAAATCCACTAATGACGACCAAACCGTTTATAAACTGAAATATGTATTTCTTTAATCACAACGATATATACGGGTATTAACAAAAATGTTGTAAACATACTGCAGAAAACTGGTAGAAAATATAACGAAATCAAACTACAATATACAGTTACACTTCATATAATAAGTATATATATGTACAAGAATGCGTATTTCCTTCAACACTGTGTATGGAAATGACAAAAATATTTACGTATTCTCTCAAATAAATAGAATGTGTAATTAAACAATAAGTCTAAGGAGAAAGAAGCTACAGGCACTTATAAAATCGTCCTTTGGAAACAACTGGAAATCCGACATCATTGTGTAAAAAATGTTCGTGCTTAGCGTAAAGTACTTCGCAAAACACTCTGAACAGAAAGTATTAAATTAAGAACAAACAAAAAATTATAAAGTGCAGTGACTTACAAAGTTATAAATTTCAATCATGAATCACGTCATATAAAAAGTTTTATTACACCCAAGAAAAATACAAAGGGAAGTTTTGTGATAATTCTGCAATATTTAAATATAGCAAAATTCGATGCTGCTGTCTTCTAACAAATTTTAAGACCGATTTATGTTTTCAACGTGTAGCCTAATCAGGACATTCCATCCATCAACTACGTAAAATCACCTCAATATTTTGTCCTATTCGAGCTGAAATACCTACCTGAACCACACAGGTTACGTAATTCAACTAATTATCCTCTTGTCTTGTTTATTAATTTCACATGTTTTTTTCCCCTTAAGATCCCGACACAGACACTCAAACTTCTCACCAACACCACAATATTCATTTAGTTCACATTCTTCTTCTCTAGTACACCTGTTTGTATGACACTATTATACAAGTCTTTGTTGTTTCCCGACCTTATGAAGGTCGATGAAGAATAACTTTTTACAATACTCTTATTTAGTCACTGCCATTAGAAATGGTTTGTTCAGCAACTTATTGAGATCTTATTACTATATTCTCTTGTACAATATTCGAAGCTCCTATTGGAAGAAAATATATATGTGTATCTTTACATCATGGGTTTTCTCACTATCATTTTACACTAGTTTCCATAAACAGCCTTTATGTTCTTGAGTTTAATTGTAAGCTACAATCACTGGATTGTGACTGCGAAGTCTCCTTCACACCACTGGCATCACACTTCTCCAAGTAATGGATTACTCTCTCGGTAGCCGCTATGCCTCGATTACTACCTACAGCCTGTAGCAGAGAAAGGTTATTTTCAATAGTATATGGGCATTCGAAAAACAACATGTTCTTAAATATACATAACAGAATAAGCTGAATAAATATAACTACGAAATTATGATGATTTCACAATACGATGTACTTTATGTAAAAAAAAAAAAAAAAAAAAAAAAAAAAAAAAAAAAAAAAAAAAAAATAGCGCGCCGGTTTTTTAAGCTCACTAGCTACGTGGTAAATAATAATAATCCGGTACAGAGGTACTCTTCTTGCAGAACTCATCAAGTATTAAGTTGCTTAACTGTCCTTACGTTTTGAAACTAAAAGCGAAAGAAATCTGACAAGCGGTAAAACTCAAGATACAACTTTCGTAATAGATCAGTAAAATCTACTATAGATTGGGAGTCATTATGAACAATCCTCTACAGCCCATACCTTGAAAGTGTTCATTTTTATTCTCATAGAATTAAAAAAATGCAATACCCTTACAAACCATCTTCTAAGATGGAGACTAAAGTGATCTATGTCAAAGTATTAAGGGATCCTATTCTAAGTAGAATACCAGTAACAAGAAATTATGGTATCGATCAGTCTCTAGATTCTAGTAATTTTCTTTTCCAAGTTCAGTAAATATTTTTTTAAAAATTCATCCGAATATTATTTCTATTAAAACAATAAAAAACTAAAAGAGATATTTTACTGCTTGTTTATAAAATTATTTGTGAATGTAATTCCTATATAGCACAAAGTTGTCAAAAAATTAGGATGTCTATCATTCACAAAAGTAAAAGATGTTCAAAAATCACGCAACCCGTTCGTGACTGGAATATTCTTAGTTTCAAACTGTTCCACAGTTCCTGAGTCTGAGATGATTTTCTTTTTCAAACTAAGCATATTCCAGGACAAAATCCATTTAGAATGAGAAAAAAGTCCCTATTTCAATTAAAGGCTTACAAGCTCAATGCAGATATTTCAGTAATTAAACCGAAAATATAGGTTTCTACAATATTACAATCGACTTGGGCAACGCCGTTGACGTGAACTGGGAGATGTGTTTCACCTCCGTTTAAGCCACTATGCCATTTTCAATGAAAAAGGACAAAGCTAAAAGTATCCATAGAAGTTTAACAACTTGACTACTCCAGGAAACCCTGGAATTTAAAGTGCGAGTTCCGATTGTCAGCTGATCGTTGCATGAAAATATTGGAAGGATGTTGAAGTGAGTTTCCCCTTTCCTCTGCGTTGAACTGCATTGCATTCCTGTGACGATGAAGTATGGAGTTTCTTTTGCAACGCAAAGATTATTTATTGTCGAGTAATATTTCAGAACATTATCGTATCATGCTAAGGAAGAAGCATTCAAAGTCAGCCATGCCAGAGAAGTTGAATATTTTTCGTCTTGCCTGAATGTTTCGTCAGATGTGCAGAGGAAGTTATAAATTACAGTTCTGACACGCGGAAGTGTATGGTGTGTCAGAAGACGCTTTAAGAGTATCAATAATTGAAATTAATACACTGGCACTGTGAAATGTTGCCAATTAGTTATATAAATGGATTTGTCCTGGAATATGCTTAGTTTGCAAAGAAAAAGATCTCAGACTCAGGATCTGTGGAACAACGGGTTGCTTAACTTTTGGGACACCTGGTAGTTTTGTGAATCACAGACGTCTTAATTTTTTAGACATATTTGCGCTATATATAAATTACATTCACAAATAATTAAATAAATGAATAGTAAAATATCTTTGTTTTTTAGTTTTTTATTGCGTTAAGCTTTCCTATTGTTTTAATAGAAATAATAATATTCGGATGAATTTTTATGAAATATTTACAGAACTTGGAAATGAAAATTACTATAATCTAGAGATGCATCGATACCATAATTTCTCGATACTAATGTTCTACTCAGAATAGGATCCTTGAATACCTTGTCATTAGATCACTTTAGTCTCAATCGTAGAAGACTGTTTGTAAAAAATGAAACTAATCTTCGACACGACGGCTCAAACGGAATGGGTGGTATTTTAGGAATATGATATTTTCCGTTACGAGCGGGTAACGTCTTCGTTCCACTTGCAAGCCTAATCCCAACTATTCGGGAATAGAGCCCCAGCTCTTTTAAGACCTTACTGAACTGTCATTGACTTACTGTGGTTCATAAATATACGGAGTGCCTTGACTTAACAATCAGCTACTAGAAGATTGGAAACTGTCAAGGTGTAAGGAATATTCTACATACACAGAAAATTGGCCGAGCCGTGATGGTGTAATAGATAGCATATCCAACTGGAAATTGGGAGGTCTGGGTTCAAATTCCGGTAACGGCGTTTCCAATCTATCTCTGTTAATTTCAATATCTGGAGCGTATGCGCGAACAAACGTCTATGTTACATTTTGCCTGTATTGAAAAAACGGCAAAGAGTTGAAACTTATCCACAGAGCGGTGTGGCGCTGAATGTTGTCACACACTTTTGTTCCATCAATCCAACACACTGTTTAAGTGATGGGCAAAAAGGTTACTTTTTCGTAGCAGTGATAGCAGTAACTTCTATTTTAAAATATCTGAGAAGTAGCAATTTAGGAAAAACCTTTCTAAATGGGAATTGATTTGTTCCCGACTTAAAAAACAGTGTAAAAGCACCATTTTAGACTCAATTTTTTGTAGTTTGTTATCTGAATAATAGAGTGATAGACTGCCGTTCGGACTTGTAGAGTAGTTCATATTGTAACAAAACTATTGTATGTAATTATCGGAGCTTTTAGAGATTCAGTTACATATTCTCTTCGCGAATAATTAGTACAAATATGATTAGAAGTTGGTTGAAATTCGTGCGTCTATAAATAAGAACTATTTGACAGTACAAACGAGCAGACTAATAAAAATACATATTACGTAATTGCTTCGGATTAAATTTATTTATGAGCTTTTGGCATCTTTGGCTCAGGTCGGTATGAGTTAGGTAGAAGGAAAGTATCAGCCAGAGTCTTACCGTAACACCAATGCTTGATTTGTATATTTCCAGAGAGGGGGAGGAATTAGTGACACATGCATTATACGGTATTTTGGGATCGTCCATATCCCAGGCTAGAGATATCTGCAAACAGAGCGAGGGAAGATTTTTGCAGAGAGGAGGAAATCCCAATCATCCTCTGCTTCAAATCGAACACTGCGTAACATCGCGGCATACCCCTGGTGAATCCGAGAGAGACCATGAGAAACCTCGGCCGCGGGTTTCGAATTCCAATATTTTATTTATGGTCTTCAGGCATCTAAGACTCGGGCAAGGGTAGGTGACAGGCAGGGTATAAGCTGAAGGACAGGTGTGATAGCAAAACCCCTGAAAAAAACTCAGTAAGGATGGTCGGTCGATAGGACTGAACATACGACTTCCGAATGCTAAGCCACTGCTCTACCACTGAGCTATGGGCTTCAAACCCGCGTACCTACCCATGACCGATCCGAAGGCCGCGACGTTACCACCTGGACCACAAGGGCTGGGTAATAATTGCTTTGAGAAACCTAAATTTAAATTTTCTTTCGAAAAAACACAGACAAACAAAATAATGAAACGGAACATTACCGAAGTACTGTCCTGTTTGTTTCTGTTGATGGTTTTAAAAAAAAAAAAAAAAAAAAAAAAAAAAAAACTCAGAATTCGACGCCAGAAACCAACTGTCACCGTTGCCGTGAATCTGAGTGAATCGCGTGGTCAATAAAAACAACACCGAACCTGCATTACTCTAACCTAACCAATGGTTAGTGAACTATATATAATTTGAATATGCCTATATGTATAAAAAGAAAGTTATTTTTCTGAAAGAAAAAAAAAATAATAAAAATCACCCCGTCGAGAACCGAACCCAGGTCACTGGATAAACTGTCCGATGCGGTAGCCACAGCTCTCAGCAGGCACTTGCTAGCGGCGGCTTGTCAGTGTTCTTTATGGAGCACTGTTTCATGACTCGGCCATGAGTGAAAACATGTAGCGTCACGCGGTCGGTATTTCCTTCCCAGAATAGCTACTAGGAATACAACATGAAGTAACAGCTTGCACCTGCTTTTTTCATAGGTGTGCTGTTGTTTATACCCTTTGCAAAGTTTGCAGAAAAGTAGCAGTAGGAGTAGGGGCTACTTATCATCAGTCGTAGCAGTGATAGCAATTTAGCCAAAGTAGCAATGAAAAAATAGCTGCTACGCTATTTTTGCCTATTCCTACTGTTTATAGTGGCCGCAACGAGAGATGACACTTGACCTCATTCCTGCATTTCGGCCATCCAATAGAAGTTGGGGGTGTATTCGGTTGCAACCCCAATTCTGGAAATAACAATAGTTTCTTTACCTCTTCGCTAGTGAGAACATCGTATCCTGCGCATGTATGTTGCCATATTTCATAGTCCAAAAAGCAACCTATAAAAACGTGTTGTTTTTTTTTTAAAAAAAAAAACACGTTTTAAACATTTTTTTCTCTTCTAAAAAACCCATTCTTTTCAGCCCTGCTGGTGAGACTGAGAAAACTCTTGGAAAACCTCAGTCGAAATGTCCGGCATGCAGAGGTGAAACCGAGTCACTTCTTGGTGACCCAGACATAGGTGATCCGGTAAGGAACTTGAGCCGATCGACCCGGTCCGAAACGTGACCCGGTCTTGATCCAAATGACTAGACAGACTCTGACAAAGCGACCGGATGATCGAATCTTAACTCAATTATCCCGGTGACCCATTGAAGATTTTACACATTCAATGAATAGTTGGTACGATAATTTCATTTTTGGCAGATTTTAATGCTTTTCTCTTATTTAATAGTTTAAACTCCAAAATGTTTCAGAATAGCCTTTCCGAGAGGGTATTTTCGTTCTTTCCTGGGATATGAGATACTTCCATATGCTATTACTATTGTTAGAATTTTTAGCGTCGTATTTTTCGTGCTCTGAGTGAGTGGTAACACCCTCGGTTCCGCTCAGTCCAGAAAGATAACTCTCTTCAAACGCAAGAGTGTATAATAAGAATTAAAAACTCTGTTTTGCCCTATGGGTCAACGGTTCGCAATCGGTTCACCGGGTACCAAGCACAGACCCGATGACCCGGTCCAAAACTTGACCCGATTGATCCGGTGGTTCGTTTCAGCTCTGGAGGCGTAAGCAGGATTCCAAGCTGCGCTGCCTTTCCGATGACTATGAGATTTTTGTGCATGCCACTACAACACAGGGGCAGTGGGGACATATTATAACAAGATATTCGATTTTCACTTCAAACTGTAGGTTCCACGTCCTATGAAGTGATCTCCATCCGGTTTAAGGTAAAAACAAACCATCAGAAAGTTTACAATACTGAGGAAAGTAGAAATGCATTCTAGCACGATCTTCAACGAAAATCAAAATTAAAGCAAGTAAGAACTGGAGTTTGAACAACAAGCGTTATTTGAGTTTAAAAAGCAGGCAGGTATTTCAAGTGAAGTAAACTGTTTCTGTTGTTTGCTTTCGTAGACGTGCGTCCGGGCTGCACACCAATGATAACATCTTGTAGGTGTAAGCATTAGTTTGGCAACATTGGAGTGCAGAGCCGTCCGATTCCTAACGGAGTCATCCTACCCAGATCACGTGAAACTACGTGCTAGTCACCCTCCGCCACGATTAATTAAAGCTCAAGCTTCAAGACTCGTTGAGTTGATTATAAGCGTGCGCTCACTCACGGGAAGAGCATGTAACATAGACTTTTGTTCCATGGTTTTTGTAGTGCGTTTCCCTCCAGAAATTTATGCATACTGAGGCTATTTGTTGCAATATGCTCAACCCAAGTGCAAATACATATCAAGAACACATCAGAGACCTTTATTTCGTAACTGTACTTACACCAAAATGTCACGTAGAAATTTGTTTGCGCTTACGCCTCATTTACCTAACACAAGGGTTCTTGTGAAATAAAGATAACAACAGTGTATTTAATTCTGGGTTATTTTGAACAATATACCAGACATGTACGCGAATTTGTTGAACAGTTGAATCTGCTGAATATATTGCCTAACTTTTCAGTGTAATGAGCTATACGCACCCACACAAAGGAATATGAACAAGACACACCATACTTCAAGATATTGATCCCGTCACTTTACCTAGAAAAGTATTTCAAAACGTCTTCAATTCATACTAATTAAAGATCTTTATAACTACCATTCTCTTCCAGCTTTCAAAGGACAATTATTTCTTTATTATTATAATAACCAAGATCTTTTCATTTTATGTAAATAAAAAATATCCTACTTACATAGGCAGTTAGATTCATGAAATTAAAGAATTTCTTAAGGACTAACAGCATGGTCTTGAAATTCCCCTCGGGTAGAAAACCTCGTACGAACTCTTCATGCTCCTAAGAAGAAATGAAAAGTTATTAAAAGTACTCTAGTGATAACAGACCGAGCTGGAACAACGCAAAAGATTTTATACAAGAATTGTGCTGCCGATCACTATGAGAAGTGAACGAGCTGTCGTGATGGTACCTTCAAGTTACGTGCTGAACACCTAAACAAACTGGGTTTTACTAGAGCAGAGACAAGTAACATTTAACAATGACATTTATTGAAGGTCGTAGCTCAGATAAAATTCAAAGATACATGATTATCTAAACAAAACATGAATTTTCATAGATGTCAATACACCTCGTCGACCTCGAAGTTCTGAATCATGATAGAAATATGAATTTAATTACAAATTTAAACATATCAAATATTGAATAGCAAAGAATACAAATGAGTTTAAAGAGAGCTCCGAATACCAAATTATACCGAACCACATACATATACCAACTTATAGAGAGAGCAAAATACCTTTCGAATTTAAGATGTTGATGTGTTGATATGTCGAATGAATTGCACTTCGTATTCAAAGTTCGTATTGTCACTCATTACTGCACAAGTGGCTTTAAGCGTGTTTAAACCAAAATATAAAGTTCAGTAGTTTTTCTGAGTCCAAAATAGATTGTAATTTTGAAGATAATTGTTCGATTCATCTTTACGTAGTAATTTGGCTAAAGTTGTCGGAATACTTAAAAGTAGTAGCTGATCACTTGCGTCTGCGAGTGTCTGTCTCTGAGTGCATCTCCGCGAGTGCGTGTAAAGAGAAGTTTTAGGTAATATTTATATAAGTTAATTTTCTGATTGAAGGAAGCACTGAGAACTTTCACGCGGGATAAAATCCAACTGTTTACAATATTTAAAAACACTTCTTAGAAATGTTCTTGTGTTAATATTCACATCACTAATAGATTTTCAGATTGGCGCTTGTCACTTGTGAAAGAGAACGAAAACATGTGACAATTCATATTTCTGGTGAACCAAGGTCGAAACATGGTTATCGGAAAGAGTTCTATACATAGTAAATTGTTGGTGAGAGTATGAACGGTCTCAGTCTTGTTGCTCTGTTTTAATGTACTTAATTGTTAGCTTGGAGCTGAGGATAATTTTATTGTTTGATCATAATCCATTACATATTAGACGTCGAGAAACGAATCTTAAAGACAACTCAATTTTAACCAAATATCTTACAACTAAATACACTGTTACACATAAAATTAAGAAAATAATGAAATGAATAAAATTGAAATCTACAATTCCTAGATTCCAACCATTACCTTTCAAATCGATACAGGAGATACGTAGATATATAAAGTACGATTAGGACAGTTAGAAGGGCACATATAATGGTCACATTGCTTTAAGAAATAAGAATTACGATTATTATTACTATCAAATCATCGTTCCATTTTCCCATTCTATCTAATTATATTATTCACCGGAACTTCAGTAAGAAATCTCACATGAACCATACGTTGCTTCGAACCTTTATAACTGTTATGCACGCCCTAATCAATAACATTTCGCTATAACTAATATACACAAGCTTGTTTATTCGCTATAACACAAACTTGTAGCTAAACCCACAAAGAAAAGTATAGGCCGGTCCAATCCTATGTATGTTCATTATACTTTGAGCAATATTTATGTAACTTTCCATTCATAAGCTTTTTGTGAACTCAGCCTGTAGCCCAACTTTTGCCTATGATGTAATAACTTATCCGATTGAAAGAAGGGACGCAGTCCCTTGCCTTAATTGGAAGAACTATCTTGGCTCTTTCTACCTGTAACGGAAGGATGACATGGAAATCTAAAGACTGTCGGCTTTTTTTTTTTTTTTTGAATCGCAGAGCCCTCAGTTTCGAGGTGAAAACTTTTCTGCTGAGGTGCTCTACGTTGTTATTTAAACAATATAACACTATTTTGTGAATTAGATTTACAGCGGAATACATCTGTAGTTGATTATTGAATACAGTAACCGATTGTTCAAGACTTTCTACACATTTAACATTAAATTTGTACATAGATCTGTTTCCACAACCATTTTGTACCGAATTATAATACATCATCGGTATGTTGTAAACCCTGATTATTCAAAACACGAATAACACAGCACACTGCCGCACTGTCTTAAACTTCTTCAAATACGGTGAAAACATAAATATCCTTATGTGTGACTTAACTTTAGCTATAATTGTGTAACATTTCAATCTTCTAACCATTGTTTCTAGGTTCGTCCTTTAAAAAACTGTTTTTAACAATGTCCTATAAAACGATGGATTTCAGTGTGAGGAAGCAACGTGCTGTGATGAAGTTCTTATTTGTTTCATTGAAAACAACTGGTGCGGTACATTAGAAGAAGTGGATATCTCCTGTAAAAGTAGTCACCAATAACCATACGAGAAAACAAGAAAAACAAGCAACGTCGATATTCATCATCAGAGGGTGATTCCCGAGTTCCCGTCATCTGCCTATCGACTGGAAGTCTGTCTCAGTTCCGAAGTCGCTAACGAACTTTTTTCTATTCCCGAGCGCTACCGTAATCGAGCCTGTCACAAGACGGAAAAAAGGGAAATTCTACAGCTACAATGCTAGAGGGAAATAACACAAACTAGTCAATGGCACAGCAGGTATCTATCACGTGACTGATAAGTGTCATACTAAACGTGAAATTGTGCATGAACCAGTAATGATGTAAATAGACGCAAAATAAAGTGTTTCCGGAAGGAATATGTAAGACAGAATCTCTGGGACGGCAAACAATTTTCAAAGAAAAGGAAGAATGTGAACTAGTAAGGGAAACGCACCAGTAATGGACACTTTTCACCGTTAAAATTTTTAACTCAAATACAGTTCAAATAGTTACTTTCATTAACGTACCCTATTGTATTTGAGAGTAAATAACTTTTTTGTCCAACATTGTTTTTGTACAAGTGATGGATACGGAAAATACTGGACGCTCCAGTAATGGACATACTGTTCAGCTCAAAATAATTTAATTAATCATTGTTTATGTTGCTGATATGAGTACTAAACAAGATTATATGTTAACTTCGATTATCAGATTGTTTCATAGAATTCCACTGTGATCATTCCGAAGGTCCTGGGTTCGAAATCAGCGGTCGACCATCGTTACTGAGGTTTTCCTCAGTTCTACCACATAAATGCCCTGATGGCACCTTCAATTTAGACCTGTCCGACTCCTTCCCGCATCCTTTCCCCTACCCTATTTCAGACTAAGCTATAGATTCCTTGTGGTCATAAAAATGCAAATTCTAAGTTGTAATGAATAGTATCTAAAACTACAACAAATTATTTGATTAACTGGCATCTCCGCATCCACCATCGGAAAAAAATGGGACCACAAATTTCCTGGCAAACTTATGGTCATGAAGAGTAAATAATCATTCTTAAGTTAAAATAACTAACTAACAGAATTACGGTTTCGCCCTCGAATTAGCCTCGAGTTTAGCACGCTTACTTTTCTCCGCGCGTGGTCATGGCTTCAATTTCCGCTGAGGGCTATTTCGGAGCTCACTTTAACAAAAAACTGTAAGTCTCGTCCTTAGAAACTCATAAGCTCGCTAAGGACGTTAATAACATCTCAATCAATCAAGGATTTTTATTGCAACCCAGTAATGAATAGTGAGTGTTCAAAACTGGACAAAACTTACGTTGCCGTACCGGTGATGGACACCCCCCCCTTTGCAAAAAAAATCTAAATTATAGTTGTTTTGGCCATTATACGCTTGAAAAAAAAAGACATTTCGTAATAGATAATAGTGCAGAAAAAAATCGTTATGTAATTTCATGAATAAAAAAACGAAATGCATGGAAGAACAGATGCGATCATTAAACTAACTTCAACATTATGGCAGAAATACCAGATGAAACCAATGAGGAGCGAATAATATTCAGTGGCATTACAACATTAAATATTCCTACGTAGGTGACATGATTCCAGCCCTTAAAGAAAATCTTAATTTACGAAATTTTCCTTCAAGTGTCCACTACTGATGCTTCCACCTTAATATTAATAACGCCCATAAATATTTGATACGCATTTTCCCGTTGTCAGAGCAATTACATTTGTATTTTGATATCACAAGTTTATAATTTAATTGTGTAGAAGGTATCTTTATTGCGTTAATTATATTTTACTACTTAGCTCTGAAGTGCAGAAATCCAAAATGTCAGGGATTTTCCAAGTTTTTGTAGTTTAACGGGCGTGTAAAATGAAGACTGGGGTGTTTATAAGTAGAGTTTTGCACTGTTTCTAAGAGGAATAAAAAAAAAAGCAAACTTTAGAAATGTAGAACGAACTGTTCAACAGTATCAGATTTTATCACAAAGAAGTTATACCCTGTGATCCCAATTCGGTAATTTTTGACTAATATTTTACCATGTAGAGTCACGGAAAAAGGCATTCCAGAAACATAGCATTTGTTCTTTTTTTAACTCAGATGTATGGGCTACAGAAACACCTATGGCCTGAGTCTATCACTTGCAGCCTCTCAGACATGTTACGGCTTAAGCATAGCTGAGGGTCGGGACCATAAATACAATTTTAAAAAACGCTCAATGCTACGTATATTTCTGCAATACCTTTTTCTGTGACTGTACTCTGTATTTTCTCAGGCACATAACGAAAAGTGCTACTCCTTTGAATTATTAACTTCATCCACTGTTTTCACAGGACATATGCCTCTTTATACTAAAATAGAAATTCTATCAGGATTTCCAGTTTGGAGGAGTGTAAAGTAGTTTAAATAGTTTTACAGGATTTCTATAGATTTTTATCTGTAAACAAATAAGGTGTTACAGAATTTGAGGGTTCATTGATTCACCTGGCAAATTCATTGAACGAACGAAACTTCTTCTTCCTTCGAATCCTGGGAGGAGGAGGACAGTTCTTGAATTGTATGGCGTTTCATAATTGGTTTGCAACATTTCAATACATTCAGAATTACGGGTGTTTGGAAGGACGAAGTCAATTCCGACATTCTGGAATACAACTAATTCCGAGCGCCGTGGTGGCTCAATGGTGGAGCACTTACCTCCCACTTTCTTCATTCCACCAATCATTCCATCATCATCCACCCGACTTGAGCCAAAGTTTCCTAAAGAACTTAAGAATTAAATTCAAATTCGAATTCCAGAATTCCGAACACCTCTGGTCAGAATGTAACTCTTGTTGTGTAAAATTGCCCCTTTCCCCAGAGAAACTTTACTTTTTTGAGAGTGATATTTTATTATTACAATACATGTAATAGAATTTGAATTTATTTTAAGGCCTTTAGGCAACTGTGGCTCAGGACATATGGGATGAATTGGTTGAATAAAGAAAGTGGGAGGAAACAGGAGCACTCCGAGAAAACATACGCACACTGTGTTTCTCCATCATAAAACCCACATGGAATGAGCAGGGATCGATTCAACGATTCCTAGTACCAGAAGTGAGCGCTCTACCAACTGAGCCACCATGGCTCCTACATGCAATAAAAGTGCATCTATAATTTAAATATACTGTGTATATTTCAAAAGAGAAATACGGTACATATCGCATGTCAACGTAAATAAACATTTATAATAAAATCTATCGAACATTTATTTTTACTGTGTATCCGGAAATTTAATTACGGTAGTTTCGTCTTAACTGACCTCGGGAAATAACTTTAGGACGAAGAAGTTTAATACATTGCATCATATTGTTAAGACCTTTTTCTGTGAACGCGGAGATCAATTTTGATCAATACCAAAATAAATAAAAACTAGCAGGTAAATTTTGATAAATACCAAATTAAATAAAAACTAGCAGATCAATTTTAATCAATACCAAATTAAATAAACGCTAGCAGCAAAACTGTACAAGAATTAATAATATAAATATATTGGATCTAATAAATTATAAATTTGTCTTATTAATTACTGATTCACATTTCCAAAAAACTAAATAAAATTAAAAAAATAAAATCATGGCACCACAGTAGTATAATACGGGAATAATCAGACTTTTACAGGTTGCTAACTTAGGATCAAAAATTAAATTAATTTGTTACATGGGGATAAAAGCTGGAAACACTGTAACATGAGAAAGAACATCAAAAAATAAGATTTGAGCTTATATGGAGGAAAAACAAGGCATTTCCCGTATTATACTACTAGTGGTATGCAGTGTTGTCTTGACAGTGTTGCAGAGTTACAGCTGTTATGTCGTTCAAAGCGAGACGTTAGTCACATAACCTAACATTAAAACATTCTCACTGGCTTCACGGGAGCGGGGACATGGAAGCTTGACGGAAGATGTCTGATGGTCTTGCCGAGAAGAGTTACTTAGTTATTTCCCGTATACGTATTTAAAGATACATCAGATATTATATATGTAATGGTATTGTTTCATTAATGATAGGTTTGATGATTTAAGATGAAGTTACTGTAATCTGTTTTGCGCATGTTTCATTCCCCCCCTCTTGGTACCCTTGTATGATAGTTTTCGTTCCTGTCCGCACTCAAATAATATATCTAGCAGTCATTGCTTTAATTCGTCTGTTTGCAGCTGAGTCTCGAGGTGTAAAGATCTGCTTTCGTCTGAGAGAATCTTCAGTGTAAGCTTCGTATTCAAAGCTGGTGTTCTTTCCTACGGAATTCGACTTGTGTGTATAAACAGTTCAGCTTGGTTTGTGTCTGGTGTTCTTGTTAGCGCATAGTTTATTTCAAGCGATGGAAAATCCAATTGATGCTTTGCTTGCTGCCCAAGAAATTGAAGGCTATGACGAACCCGATCGTGTACTTGAATGTTGGAATCAATTGTGCTACTACAAGCTGTTAGGGTTTCGTCCAAGAAAACATGATTCCGGCATGTTGCTTCACTATTATTGGAATAATGAAGAAGCTGTCTTACAAAACTGTGTGACTGGTCAAGACATTATCGATCTTGGACATTATGGATTTTTCAGAAGTGTAGAAAGTAAGGACTTGGCGTGGAGTTATTATTGTAAGATATTTATGCAACCTGACGGAATGATCCCTCAAGATACAATTGACTTTTTCGGCTTGGATACATGGTCTAGTGGCGATGCTGCTATGGAAGTGGATAGTACTGACTAGTATGAATGTGGACAATGAAGTTAGCACAAGAGGATTCTACTGATGGCAGTGGTGATGGTGTGTTTAATATTAATGTTCAACAGTGGATGGAGGACAATAACATGCCAATGATATATAGTGCAGGAAAAAATGGTCAATCTGAAATCGTTAGTGAATGTGAAAAAAAACTATCACAACTTTGGTTTGCAAGGGCGTCAAATACCATTAATTCCGTAGTAAAGTCAATTCCTAACCCAGAGGAATATGTCAACAGTTTGTTTAATTTTGCTATGGTACACTTACTTAAAGATGTCGATCTCGATTCCAAGATAGGATTTACAATGGACATTTCCGTTTTCCTCGTCCTTATATATTTTACAATTTGGTTGTGTACATCAGATTAAATAATATATATTGTTTTTGAAATTTCAGCGCTACGGTTTTCCGTTACGTAGAAATATAGCATGAAATACTGAGAATTCAATCTCCTACGTCATACAACGAAAATCATCCTCTGATTGGTTTGACGTAATCAATTCGTATTCATTCCCTAGCTATATGCTTCTTCCTATGTTATGTTCCTTATTCAGATATTTGAGGACAAAAAACAAAAAAGAGAAAACACATTCATATCATCACTTAACAAAATAATTAATGCACAAACCTGCAGAATACATTTCAATAAGTTAAAACACCAAAACATGTTTTTAATAACAGAAATTGCTAGAAACAATGACACCAACCAGTACTTGCAGTGCTCTTCTAATCACTGGTTTGTATCACTTCTGATGTCTTGAAAATTTAGAGCAGTTGGTTAACGCATGCAGCTTTTTTTTAACTTTTTATACTTTCACCTAAGGCTGTTCGAATCCTATCAAAGGCCGTGTTTTATTTTACTCCACGAAACGCAAGAGTAACTTCAATGTAATACATTCAATTTAAGTTTTTGTTTCTTACATGCTTTAATTATTATTTTTTACAATTACATATTAAAACTATTCAATATATTCACGGACTGCAAGTGGTACGTTCAATTGTTAACATATGGCAGTAACGAGTACTAATTATTCATGTGCTTTTAAGTTCTTGAAAAATGCTTCACCAGCATTGATTAAAAAAAAGTATACGATTGTCGAACGTAAAAACCCAATTTTATTTTACAGAAAAAAATAGGTTCTTCTTTTTAAATACAAGTGTTCTAAAGAGCATTAGTAGAAGATATCTTATGATTTAATCATGAAAAAAGAGCTGCTATAAATTAGTGTTGAAGCTACCAAAATATATCAATATCTTAAAAAAGTATTAAAACTAAAAATCAATTTTAAATGAATAAAACGAACTAAATGAAGTGTTAAGGCATACAGAAACGCTATTCACCACTTATACTATTTCTTTCGGCCCATTTTTGCTATCTCTTTTAAAAAATACCAGCAAATCAAATACCATCTGTATGGTAATGACAAGCAGTCGACAGACTGATTACATCATAACATGGTGGCGCCCGATTAAGCGCAAGTCTGAGAGTCTTTTGAAGCAAGTCTTTATAACTCTTGATAAAATCATCACAGAAAGAAAAGAAAATGTTTTCCGTAGTCTACTTTAACAGACGAATTTTTTATTGCAATAAAAAAATACTACCGGAAATGTCCATTGAGAGTAGTAATACTAAAGAAAATAAGCCGATTTACATACCATGGCGGTTCCGTGCACATCTTAATATAGAACATATTTTACGTAGTATTGAAAATGTTCTTAATTCTAACGAAGAATTCTTGTTAGGGGATAAAGTAACCGTCAAAGTTGATATTTCCGATCCTATTCGCGGGCAGGGACGACGTGACAATGACAAATATTTGCCTTTGGAAAAGTATCTCAAAAAACATACCATACCAGTTGAATATGTTCCTGATTGTCTCGCGCGGGCTTTGGTATTGGCGAAACTACGAGCTGATAAAGAGAATGAAAATGCACGCTACATGAAAACACATCCTAAGAAGTGGGCTTCTGCTGCAGCAGAATTGTGTTATTTTGCAAAAGCAAATGCATCCATATTATAAAATACAAAATCTCTCAACCATCGACATTACCACAAGTACTACAAGTATAATTTTGGTCTATATCCTTACACTGATGACAACGATGAGATGCACAAATTAAGTTTGATACATGTTCACGTTCACCATTTTTATCTGCGTCTAGTAACATTGTTTCAACGTCAAAGATAATGTACAGGAAATCCTCAACACGTTTCGGTTTGGTTGGTTTGACAAAACAGGAATGTGTTTCATCGACATGGATGTTGCACAGTTTACAATAATGTTCTCCACATGTGTTTTGTTTTCCTGCTGCGTCTATCAATTTTTACCCCACACTGCGGACACAGTTGAACGTAATAACATACAGGTTTACCATTGGCTTTAGATTTGTGTTGATCATAGCAGGTCTGGCTGGGAAATGTCCGATAACAACACCAACATTTCAAACCCTTATCCTTACTAGCATCATTATCGTCATGGTACTCTTCACGATCAGTACATAAATATTTACATTTATAAAACCGACGCTTTTCATATGGTGTAAGGCAATGATACCAATAACCATCACTCCCTAAAAATGTCGTTATGGTTTCAATGATATCATAATGATTGTCTTCGTATCTTAGAAACAATTTCTTGTCTGCTGGTGGTCCTAAATACACTATCGTATACTCTCGACTTTCTGGATCACGTATATACACAATAATTTGATATTCATTACCCTAATGTTTCTGAAACTTATCTACATCTTCAATACTTCCACCATTTTTACTTAACAAATCAACTTTTGCAAAATAACACAATGCTGCTGCAGCAGAAGCCCGCTTCTTAGGATGTGTTTCCATGTAGCGTGCATTTTCATACTATTTATCAGCTCGTAGTTTCGCCAATACCAAAGCCCGCGCGAGACAATCAGGAACACATTCAACTGGTATGATATGTTTTTGGAGATATTTTTCCAAAGGCAAATATTTGTCATTGTCACGTAGTCCCTGCCCGCGAATAGGATCGGAAATATATCAACTTTGACGGTTACTTTATCCCCTAACAAGAATTCTTCGTTAGAATTAAGAACATTTTCAATACTACGTAAATTATGTTCTACATTAAGATGTGCACGGAACCGCCATGGTATGTAAATCGGCTTATTTTCTTTAGTATTACTACTCTCAATTGTAAATCCTATCTTGGAATCGAGATCGACATCTTTAAGTAAGTGTACCATAGCAAAATTAAACAAACTGTTGACTTATTCCTCTGGGTTAGGAATTGACTTTACTACGGAATTAATGGTATTTGACGCCCTTGCAAACCAAAGTTGTGATCGTTTTTTTCACATTCACTAACGATCTCCAATTCACTATTTTTTCCTGCACCATATATCATTGGCATGTTATTGTCCTCCATCCACTGTTGAACATTAATATTAAACACACCCTCACCACTGCCATCAGTAGAATCCTCTTGTGCTAACTTCATTGTCCACATTCATACTAGTCAGTACTATCCACTTCCATAGCAGCATCGCCACTAGACCATGTATCCAAGCCGAAAAAGTCAATTGTATCTTGAGGGATCATTGCATAAACATCGTCAGGTTGCATAAATATCTCACAATAATAACTCCACGCCAAGTCCTTACTTTCTACACTTCTGAAAAATCCATAATGTCCAAGATCGATAATGTCTTGACCAGTCGCAAACAGACGAATTAAAGCAATGACTGCTAGATATATTATTTGAGTGCGGACACGAACGAAAACTATCATACAAGGGTACCAAGAGGGGGGGGGGAATGAAACATGCGCAAAACAGATGTGCAGTAACTTCATCTTATATTATCAAACCTATCATTAATGAAACCATACCATTACATATATAATATCTGATGTATCTTTAAATACGTATACGGGAAATAACCAAGTAACTCTTCTCGGCAAGACCATCAGACATCTTCCGTCACGCTTCCATGTCCCCGCTCCCGTGAAGCCAGTGAGAATGTTTTAATGTTAGGTTATGTGACTAACGTCTCGCCTTGAACGACATAACAGCTGTAACTCTGCAACACTGTCAAGACAACACTGCATACCACTAGTAGTATAATACGGGAAATGCCTTGTTTTTCCTCCATATAAGCTCAAATCCTATTTTTTGATGTTCTTTCTCATGTTACAGTGTTTCCAGCTTTTATCCCCATGTAACAAATTAATTTAATTTTTGATCCTAAGTTAGCAACCTGTAAAAGTCTGATTATTCCCGTATTATACTACTCACCACCAATATTTGAAGTGCTGCTGTAAGCATACTATGCTTTCAAGCATGACAAGCTATCGATTGCGCTACACTAACAATATGAATCCTTCACTCTGAAGTAGAGGATATACTATAGGTTTGTTCGCGTGGCTCTACTCGGTGTTGCACTATCTGCACTGGAAGTGTAAGGTAGTACAGAATTCTGTGGGATGTGACGTCACAGTGTCTATTCATGCAGTTCTCGCCCGAACGGGCAGGTGCTTATTTCATTCTGCTAGCACGCAACACTGTTTGATAACCCCTTCTGTCACACATACACTAAGAACGCAGCAGAACTGTCTGCTTTTACCTACACAATATCCCGAGCAGGGGCAGAAAGTGTTTGCACTGGGTTACACTACTTGTACTCGCGCCGGCTAGCTGAACAGTTGAGGTGCAACTCGCCCACCCACTCGAACGCAAAAGTGTACACTAGTGTGCCCTAGTTCAAGTAGTGCAGCCTGCTCGAACAAACTATATAATAACGTTGCAAGCTTGAGACGTATTTGAGAATCTTTACTTGCTAAAATATTTGAGTCTTTATACCTGCTCCAGTTTATTATGCAAATGTATATAGTAACTTGTAGTTCAGGTGGTAGCGTATATAAATATACATCTTCTTTGTGTATATTTTTATAATCAAACTACCGAATAGAAAATGGATCACTACCGCCACCTTCTTTGTCGCTCGCGAAAAGAGCTTCTCGGCAGCCATCTCCTGGCAGAGATAGGAAGGCGCGAGTAAGATTTCAGGAATACGATTTTTAGTGTTGCGAGCGGTTGACGTCATCATCTCTCTAGTAAACCAGTGTTCGGGATTATGCCCCCCAGTTCAGAGATTCTCGTAAGGACAATGTGCTGGCTAGCAATACTGTTCGGAAGTGGGTTCATGAATAAGTGGCGGGCGGCAATCACCCGTTGATCTGCCGAGGTCTGGACGTTCCACTAGCGCTAAAAGCATCGTGTTGAGGCCTTGGGTCATGAAGAACAGGAAGCCAACTACTGAGGATATCTGAACCACTCAGGTTTCCCAAATGGCAATGTCGGAAGGTTTTTACAGAACCCTTGAAGTTATCCTATGTCAGTTAGATGAAGAGAAGAGGGCCTCCGGCACACGACAATTTCCAGTGGTCTTCTCACAAGGAACTGTGTTACCAACGAACTATTATTGGAGTTCATGGTCACAATGGATGAGATTTCTATTCTCCCATTCAATCCAGAAACAAAAAGATAGCTCAAACAATGAAATCGCTCCTATTCTTCTCCACTTACGAAGTTTCAGGCGGTGACAAACACAAATTTTCTTCACAAACGAACCAAGAAACAATGGTTCAAGTTAGAAGCTTGCAATTTTGCATAGTAATAACTTAAAAGTCTAATGATAACTCACACATAAGGATATTTATCTTCTCACCGTAGTTCTTACATAAGAGAAAGATGGTACGGACTTTCGTATGCACCTCCCTACCTTGCAATACACTAGCACGAGTAATGTGTCACACTGAAACCAGAATTAGGCTAAAATAGTTTTTTTGGGGTGGAGGGGATGCAAGGATTTTCTTTTAAAACACGACTTTCTACGATAAAGCACTAGTTGCCTTCCTTCCCTCGTATACTTCTGCGGAATATATATTCACGGAGTAGCCACTCGACAGAAATGAGACGAACTCCTACTTGAAAGTATGTAACGTCAAGAAATTGAAATTACCTTAAAATAGAATATGTATTAATTTGAATTTATTGAACAAGCCATAAAATAATAATAGTTTCGTAATGGAATCTAATCTCTGCTAGTCTTTTAAGAAGTTCCTAGCGCGTAGATACGTTCGAACCAAGACAACTAACGGATAGATGCTTTCTTTGTCTATTACATGTACAAGTCAGGAATTCAATGAAAAGGAACTATTTCCATTTCTACCTTCACAGTTGTAATGGTATATTGGGTACTTAAAATCGTTATCGAAATTATTACTTTGCCTCGGCTAACTGAGCTTGAGATCTTTACTGCGATGATCTGGTTGTAGGTCCTTTTCAAAACGTAGTCGAAGATAGTTGAAGTGCCTGCTTTAAGAACCTGGGCTTAATGCACATCAGGTGAGGCTACGCCCAACTTGTAGAACAGACTTGGCCTAGGGTAGCGAAAGCCAGTCTAGCAAATCTGTTTAGACTGCTAATAAGAAAAAAACCTGGTACTATTGCGCAACGCAATTTATTCCATTTGAACAGTTTAAAATAGTATGTTCATATGTATATCTTAGTGTAACCACAACCACTATTTTACATGTACTTTCAAAGTTAACATCTTAATGATACAATTATTATCAAACAGGTCATGAATCAGTTTTGGCCATAAACAATTCGGTTCGAGCTTAGCTAAACATATATATTATATAATTCTTGTTTCACATTCTTCTCCATTCATGAATTTACATTGTAATATCATTTTCTCGGTGTACCAAGAACACCAGTTTTGATTAATCTCTGTCGAGCATCATTGCACATAAATTCCTATCCCATCAAACAAAAGACTATAACAAAAAGAGAAAAACTAAATTTTGAGCATCGGCATAGTACATACAATTTAGTTCGTTTCAACATCGGACGTTTCGTTAGATTGTCTCCACATACGGGTTTAGTATTGATTAACATAAATTTTAGTTACATTCATTACATATTACATTTAACAACACAGATATATCCGTTGCTTGTGTTTTTGCTTGGAGCTCGCATAGTGCCCTTAATTGTATTTCATAGTTTCAGCTCTCTCACAAAGGCACATAAAATCATAATACATTTTGGCCAAGATATTATTAAATTCCTTCGTTTTTGGATGCTGTTTCGATACTCCCCGTATTCCTAACTTTAAATAAATTACAAGGATGTGTTTTGTGTACGCTCCCGTGCCAAAGGTTCATCTAGTTCATTGTACCGAACAGTACAAGGCAAATATTGAATGTGAGGTTACCATATCACAGTTTCTGGTAAAACTGCTTATACAAACACTACTATCCTGGGACAAAACAGGACTCCTTTCATACAATAATAACGTGCGATCGTAAAATTCAACACACAACAGCAAATTACAATAGGACTATATGGTACTGGAATTGAGAAAGCTATAGTACAAAAACGTCTAATATTCAAAGGAGACTATGAATACTTGGCGTTAATACCATATGTTATGAAAGGGATGGTTTCAAATTAACAAATTTAGTAATTCTTTTAAGTGAAAACGCTCAATGCAAGATTCTGAGATTTTCAGGAAAACGCCGGTGTTTCATTTTCACAATATTATAATCCTTCGTTTGATATCCTATATGCCACTCAGTGAAAAAAGGTAAATATCTACTTGTCGCCATAGTATCAAAAAATTACAAGGAATAGGTTTCTCTCAATATTTTAGAACAGTTAATGGAAGAAAAACATGTTCCTTCAGTTGGTTGGAAACTCCTGTTATCACATTATTGCCAAATCTTATGATTATTAGACTTTAAGGAGTAAGCTCCAGTGTAAATTGTATTGTAATTTTACTTAAAGCCTATTAACAACACACACACACATTTTATTTTATCGAAAATGCATATGCCTTATTCACGTTACTAAGAAATGCCTTATTTTATGTATATATGGAAAATAATATTCAGACATACCTTATTTTCCATAATGATGTAGCCAATTAACAGGGCTATATACGCCGCAATAAGTGTATCCTCCATATGGCGTCCAGCTTTCTGCAGTACTATAAACAAAACAACAAATGTTAATAGTGTTCAATCTAAAGGGATTACGTTTACTAATACGCTACGGAATTATCTTCCCACTCTGTATCCGCAGCCCATTATGTATGTCCCTGAAATAATCCCCAAACTTCGGGAGGTAATTATTCACATCAAGACAAGAAGGAAAAAGTTCCTTTGAAGGAATTTCAAAATATGCCTAGTTTCGGAGTTACAGGCACTGTGTTAAGGCGGCAACGTTACATATGACGTCATATCTCGAAAAGTTTTTTCTTTTCTGCGGAAAAAGTTTGAGGGGGCGAACCCCCCTGAATTAATACATTTCATTCGGCGCTGAAAGTAAAAAATAAAAGAAGAACGATTTAAATTAAACTTAGTATACATACAATAAGCAAATACGTACCGAAAAATGGTTTGAGGGCGGCAGAGACTTCCTTCAAGCATGCTGTAATGTAAAGCCGCAATTTGGCGCGAATTCAGAGCATAACCAAGATTAGTACAATTACGATTGTTACGAAGCTTCGCATGTATATATTACGCCTAAAATAAGCGAAGATGTATTTTTAATTTTTTTTTTTTTAGCAGAAAAACGATTTGTAGAGGCCAAATTCTTCCTGAAGTATATTACGGTCGGCGCTGAAAGTGACAGAAAAGTACAACGGAGTTGTATGAAACTTAGAACATACATAATACACATATAAAATAAACGAAAAGTTTTCTTTCCTGCACAACATGCTTTGAGGGGGCAGAGAGCCCTCCAAACCTGTCTCGTTTAAATTTTATTTATAGTGGCCACTCATTCAGGATTTCAAAATTCACTGACTTTTCCCGGTTTTCCAGAAAACACCCAAAATGGGAATTTTTGTTTTTTCTTGAAGCTAAGCTTGCTACAAAGCTATAAGTGAACTGCAATGTAGAGTAGAGAAACATTATTAAGAATATGGAGTCACTAAAAAGAATAAGAAAACCACAGAAGGTAAATAGTCCAATTTTAATCACTTATCTGCCTAAAAAACAAACTACTGGAATGAACACCACATTCATTGAAATGTTTTAAGACCTCAAATCATTGATTTCATCATCAATTGCAGACAGCTAGTCCTTAACATCAGCCAACAACTTCATTTTTTGCCTCGAGTTCAAGAATCTTATCCTTAATGGCATTTCTCTTCTTCCTCTTCTAGGTTCTTCATGGATTCAACATATACTCCACGAGAATGGCGGACAGCATGGGCAACTTTCTTTGTAATTTGCAACTTATCAATACCACCAACAGCTGAAATTGTATTATGCATCCTCCTGAGTGTAATTAGATTCTGGACTCTTTGATGTTCAATCAAACATTCTTTGTTGATTGAAAATCCCCTCTCCACACTGGCATTCTCATGCGACAGAATTAGGAGAAATTTCACAAAGTCTGCGTTGAGCATGGGCATAAATCCAGCATTTCCATCCAATGGTCATTGATGATAATTGGTGATACTTATATTTATTTAATGGTATTTATAATTATTTAATGATAAAGGACAATATGCATATTCCCTAACTCTTTATTTATACGTTAAGGAATCTGTATAACGTGATCTTTACAGGAGTATAACCAAAAGTCAAGTCGTTGCCAAGACATCTTTCATTGTTGAATATACATTATTCATATACATTGTTATCCCAACAACCGCTCCTCCTCTCGGTAAACCAAAGTCCTTCCGTACAAAGTATTTATATTTGAAACATCAGGGATAAATCACATGTCTATCCCAATCTCCCTTGTACCCACAGCATTATTCATATAACCATTGTCATCTCATAGCATCATCATCTTAGTATTTGGCGTATCATAATCATCTAATAAGTGAATCATCATATCGTTCAGCATCATTATCATCGTCGTCATTTCGATCATCTTCGGCATATCATCAAACTACACTGCTACTAGTTTTAACCCTAGTATCTGTTACAGTAGTAGTAGTAATCGATCCGCTACCGACACCACAAGAAGTCAAACCAGGCCACGGATACAAAACATCAGAACTGTTAGGCTGAGTCCGTGCCGTTTTCCTTTCTATCAGGGGAAGAGTCCCTATAAACTTACCTGAAATGTTACTCTTTAGAGAGGAAACCTCTTCACGAAGAGATTTCAACTCTGATTGTAGTTCACGTGAACGCATGTCACAGGAATTGGTTGCTTCTTCTATTTGTGTGTTTAAACCTAAATCAGTCTGATGGACTGTCCCGACGATTTCCTCAGTTCTTTTCTCTAAATTTCTCAAGTTTGAAGCGACCCCGTCGACCTCCAACTTCATTCGGGACAGCTCTGTGGTAAACTTGCTAAAACTATTTTCAATATTACCTTGAAAAGTTTCAAAGTTAGCTTCCGTAGCACTAAGCTCAGTCTCAAGTTTACTCTCGGTAGTACTGAGCTCAGTTTCAAGTTTAGACGCGGTAGCACTGAGCTGAGTCTCAAGTCTAGTTTCGGTAGTAATGAGCTGAGTTTCAAGTCTAGTTTCGGTAATACTCAGCTGAGTCCTGAATTCAATCTCAAGCTTAGACTCGGTATTGGACAACTGAGTTTTAAACAAACGCGATTGTTTTAAATAGTTTGTTTAAAACATTTAAACATCTGTTTTAAACGAAGTTATTTTAAGCCAGGTTTAATACATGATAATTTTATTTTTCTTCTTTGAAAGAATCCTATTATTTTTAAGAGTACGAGTTTTTTTCCCTTTTTTTTAACCAGTAAAACATATGCAATCTGTCTCGTGTGAAAGCTAGTTTCCAAAATAATCAGTATTATGGAGCCAAAAGTCTACAGGCAGAGACTTAAAATGCGTTGTTTTGATTTGTTATTTATCGGTTGAATGCTAGAAGCAATAGTAGGTATGAATCATTAAGTGGGAGTTACCGTGAATGTAAAAGTTTGGCCACAACTGCAGATTCATTCTGTGGGTCATATACACAAACAATAGAGAGGGGGCCAAGCTGACGTTCCAGTAGATCGAGAGTTATGACGTCATCAACATGGCCGCCCGTAGAATTTTCAATAGAATTTTTAAACGCTTATAATTTTCCGCAGAATAGAGATAAAACCGCCGTGTTTGTTCCAAAGTAAAGTAAATTAACTGCAAATTATACACAATTAATTGTAGTATCTGTATATGGTGCCATGTTTGAGATATGTTGAAGCAAACTTGAAAAAAGTATTTTTTTGACACTCGTTTTTAATTTTAAATTTGAATATTTCCGTAATTATCAAGAATTCTAAACATATTGTAGTAACAAACAATGTAGATCTTATTATGATCAATTAAACGGTACCAATATATTTTCTGTATCATTTCATATAAGGTAGTTATGTGATTTTTATATGACACATGGTGTGGCGGCTTCGTAGCTGTAATTTATAAGTATGTTATACTTGTATCATTAAATAAGAGTTAAAGATGCTCCACCACTACAGATTTAGTCTTTTGGTCACCTAGTTAATAATATAAGGTGGGAAAAGTGACATTCTAATAGACCGAAACTTATGACGTCATCAATATGCCCGCTCGTAAATATTCTAGTAAAATATTTGAAACCTTATAACTTCCCACAGAAAGAAGATAGAATCGTATTCTTTGCACTAAAGTAAAGCAAGTTAATTGCATATTATATAAAATGAATTTGTAATGGTCCAGAATCTCTTTTATATACTGTTATCTATAAATTTTGGATACCATTCTCTTAGTAAAAAATTATATAAGAAATGCAAGTGGTGACAAAATTATATTTTTACAGAATGAAGTTTCATAATATTTCAGTTAGCAATACTGTTTTGCATTGTAATCATTTGTATCTAAAATCTCTGACATGCTCATTATGGAAACATTATTTTTCATTTTGGGAGAAACTACGTTTAGTTTTACTTTCCCGTTACAATGTTATCAAACTACTATAATAGTAAGTAATAACTGTTACATTTCATAAGATAAGGCCAATCATTTATGTTTACATGAACACTCGCAAAGTGCAGTACAATTTAATAATTTCTTCGTGCAGCCGCATGATTTTGAACACTTCTTCTTGCATCCACACTTGACCATCTCCTGACAGGTACTAGCAGCAATGGGAATGTTGATCCATATTGGTAGGAGTCTGCTTCTTTCGGCCATGTTTGCAGAAGTCCAAATACTTGCTTGGTAAATAGAACGCCTGCAATGATGAAGAAGAGCATTCTGTGTAGGAGGATATTTTTCTGGATTTTGGGTTTTGTGGCAGAATATTCTTTTCCTTAAACCGTTGATGGTGTTTTCTTCCTGATTTCCATATAGATTAATAAAAAACAGTTCAATGGATTTGAATTCGGGTGCGTCAAAATCCAGAAGAGTGAAAGGATTATCCATCATGTTCACCAATGATTCAGTTAGTGACTCAGGGTTCCTCTTCCATGAATTAAATGCCATACTTTTCGAATTTCCTCTTATTGAAGAAGTTGATTCACATGCAATGAGAGCATACCATAGTGGCAGAGCACGACTTCTAAGTTGTCCGAAGGCTGCTGTGATCTTCTCTACATCAATTATTTTTTTCTTATTTCCTGTTCCGAAATGTATCAACAGCTGACAGTCTTCTGCAATTGCTAAGAAGCTGTTAAAATTATAAACTAATATGACAACAACATCGGAATCCATGGTTCGTACTAGTATTGTCCTTGTCCTTCTCTCAATGAGTGCAGCACATGTAATACAATCCTGATGTCAGCTTCTTCATGGTTGCATCTTTCTGTCATGTTATTTCCAGGCCCAACATGGCAAACGGTATCGACTGCAGTTATGTAGAAATCAGTTTGTACATCTTTAAGGTTTGAAACAGATTCGTCACTTAGATATTTAAATTAATCCTGTTTGTTTTGTGAGTGACGCAAAAACACTGACCAATCTTTGGGTATCCTCACATTGGGGCCCACCTTCTGTCTCATTCCATGACCTCGATCTTCACGTGTCTCGTTTTTTATGAAAGTTTCAAAGTAAGTGTTCCAGACAACATGTAATGCCAATGTTTTTCTCATTTCAATTTTAATTTGCCTGAAGAAACACATATAAAAGTAGTCTTCAAATGTTATTGAACCGGCCGTAAGAGTCAGAAAATGAATTAAGGCTCCACCATCCCAAATAATAGCATGATAATTTAAAGGCTCGGCTGAAATGACATCCGTTGCTTCATTGGTCTGAACCTCATTCCGAATGCAGACAAGAACATCAGATTTCTTGGAACGGTACATCTTGTCAACGTTATTTGCAATTGAAGGAGGGTATTATTGAAATTCATGAGCAAAGAATTCGTCCATATTACCTTTTCTTGATTGTGTAGCTATGTACATTTGGACCAAAAGAGAAACATTTCCTCTTAATATTCTCACTTGCTTTTCTTGTACCTGTTTACGCTTTGGTGTTTTGAACAGCAAAAAAATATTTTTCTGTATTGGGGTGTCAAATGGTTTACTTCTTCTAATGAGGACTTCATTCACGAAACTGTCATATTGATGTTTACCTTTATCCAAAAGGATTAACACTGATTCTTTGTCTTCGCTAACGTCTCCTTGAAGATTCACTAGTTCATTACCGAACTCGAGAAATGGATTTCCATTCTTCCGAATCGCTTCAATCATGTTCTTCACATCACATAGAAAATTTTCTTGTCCTTTTGCCATTTCATCATGATGAAAGTAGTCACACTAATTATATTCATTGTCTTCATACCCAGAAGAAATTTTAAAGTCCTCAAGTCGCTTATTTACTTCAGGAGCAAACGTAGACCAGTTCAGAAGAGCAATTGGATCCTGCGTTAAGCCAATTACTCCCCTGTTCCCTTTAGTATCTTGTTTAGCTGTTCATGGCCTTGATCGATTGCAATGGAAGAGAAATGTTTCTTAGATCTATTGACAGTGAATCTTCCAATATTGAACTCATTAAGGACCGATTTTGGTAATCGTTTCATGTAATTAACATGGATAGGAACCCATGTTTCATAGTGGTAGTGGTCACATGCAAAAAAGAGACCTCCGAGATGTTCAAGGCTGCAACATAAAGTTCAAAACTTCCCTCTCTATGAGCACGTACAAAGATCAGCAATAGAGCCTCTAATTCCATAACAAGAGTTCAATACCAAACGTAGGGTACATACTGTTGTTCTTAACCCAAGTATTAAATTCAGTTTCCGGTGATACTTCTTTGTGAAATGACAGTGAAAAATTTTGAAATTGATCAGGCAATTAAATCTCTAAAAAATAAAAAAGCTCCGGGCCCAGATGGTATTAAATCAGAAATTCTCAAGAAGACTAAGGACTTTTGGATCCCGTACCTGGCAAGGCTCCTCACCGAATGCTTGAGGCAGGGAAGATTCCCGGAAAAATGGAAGGAAGCCAACCTAATAATCTTTCTGAAAAGCAGAGAGAAGCCAAGGTCTAGTCCAAGATCCTATAGACCTATCTGCCTTCTGAACGTCATTGGTAAGGTCTTAGAGAAGATAATTGTAAATCGCTTGCAAGCAGCTAGGAAGGGAATTGAGGAAGATCAGACGCAATTTGGATTTAGGAAAGGAAGGTCAACCGAAGATGCTCTGAATAAGTTCTGCGATGGCGTGAGGGGGGCAGATGGTAAATATGTTTTGGCAATTTTCATTGACATTTGGGGAGCCTTCGACAACCTGTGGTGGCCGGCCCTATTTGTAAACCTTAAGATGAGCGAAATACCAAATTACATAATAAGGATACTCGGGGACTACTGTACGAACAGAACAGTCAGCCTGCGTGCCCCAGGAGAAAAGATGACCCGGAGTCCGAATAAGGGATGTCCGCAGGGATCGATCTGTGGCCCAGTCTTTTGGGACATCTGCATCGATCCCTGCATAAAGATGATCAACGAAATGAAGGAAGCAATGTCAATTATCGCCTATGCGGACGACATTGCAGTATTGGTTGAGGCAAATACCAGACGCGAAATGGAAATTAAAGCAACGAAAATATTAGCGACAATACATGAATGGTGCGAAACTAACAAACTGACGGTCTCTGCTGAAAAAACTCAGTACATGATATTTAAAAATAAACTAGAAGAAACCCTATAGTAAAATTTAATAATCAAAACTTAAAAAGAGCTAAATCATTTAAATACCTAGGGATCATCATTGATGAAAAA
>JAGDQP010005612.1:9860-27207 GCA_022664845.1 Lepisma saccharinum
TGTATGAAATAGCGAAAAGTACTTGGAACTACTTGGCTGCTTCCACGCTGGTGAGCGAGCACATTAAACCATGCATCGCATATAATAAAAAATCTAACCTTCTTTAACCCGCCTTTGCTTATTCAGCATTGTGGCCATGATTTTTGTAGCAAATAACGTGTCATTCATAATACGACGCAATGCTATTAATATACCGTCGCATCCCTACAATCTGCATGTAGTAATGAACGCAAATAAATGTATTCCGACACGAAGTGTCACGATTAGTATGCCTCCACATGGCGCTATCTTGATCAACTGGAGTGCGTATGTAACGAAATAATAATAAAATTTGCATTTTCACTTTGGATTGTTAGTTGTCATTAGATGTTTATAGAAGTGCGTGTAACCGGAAATAAATAGAAATTTACAAGGATTGAAAAGAGTTTTAAATAAAGCAATAAAAGTCGATGTTCGAGGCATCACCAACTACGGAATCGCAGCCGTTAATCAGGTTATTATTTTATTAAAAGCGATGCATATCATGTTTAACATTCACTCCATGTTCCTGCTTTCAACGCAGAAAGTGCAAATAGACTCATGTGCTTTTGGCTCTATCACACTTCCGCTTAACTTATTGAATCGTGTACGAGCACCATCCAAGCACTTTCAACACTACTTGGATACAACTCTTTGATTATACCAGTTGGATCGTGTACGCACTCATCCAACTTCTTGTTCAAGAATTTGATTCAATGTTTATTGAATCGTGTACGAGGGGCTTAAGGAGTGATGTGGAACCAAGGAAAGTAAGTGGTAGTGCTCACGGCGAGGGAACAGCGAATCCGCGCACGGAAGACGGAGTTCACGTCACGATGGGACCTACTGCTTGATTGTTGATGCATGGGTGGTTATCTCTAGCGGTCAACTACAGCGGCTCCATGCTACAAAACGTTTCTACTTCAACAGGGTAAGCCAAAAACCCGAATTGACTTGCTATAAAATACGCAGAATAGCTCAGCCCTTACGCCTTTGGAGTGCATCTTCCGACCTATGGCGCAATTCCTGTGGGAAAGACAAATTAAGAACAGGTGGAAGGTGGTAAACGAAGTCTAAGACACTTTGGTTTCCAAACCAGCGAAGTGGGACCGGAGTGGGATTGTAGCTATAGTTCAACGCTGACAAAGGACCATCCAAATATTTTGGTCAATGATGGTAGTGTGTAACGAAAGCATATATTCTTCAACATTTCCGCATGTAATAGCGTTACAAAGCCCAACTGGATACATTAATTCAATTTTAAACAATTTTCAATATATAAGAATGAAATGTTTATCAAATAATGTAAGTTGTAATTTGTAACAATTTCTTTCCATTCTTAACTACATATGGAAAACTTTTTTTTTTCAGGTTTTCAATTAAAACATTTTTTTTTTATATATATTTGAAAAATATATTTACATATATATACACACATTGATACACGCATCGATATATACAGAAAGGTATTGGCAAATATTTAATATTCAAACTACCATATACAAAAGAAATACGTAGGTACTATTGTCAAGTTTTTTTATTTTTAAAGAAAAAAAAAAGAAAATGAAGCAGACCTGTAAATAATAGTGAGATCAAAGTATATCGAATTGAAATTTTTAATCAGCAAAAATGTTTTATTTACACAATTCAGTTCAACAATGGTTTATTGAATACATTTGTAAGAATCAAAGCACACTGGAACACACACACACACACACAGGTACATAATTATACCAGAGAAAGCTAAAAGTAATGGCAACGTTATTATGACATATCGTACATATACAGGAAAAACTAAATATGAAATATTGACAACACGACAAGAAACTAAACAACAAATGAGATACATTACTACCATTATGCTTGATATGTGAAAACTGAAGCAAAAAGAAAACAAACAAAAAAAAAAGCACGTCTCTTCATCAGTAAATACGACTAGTAATCGCAGTACAATAAAATATACAAAGGCGAAAAAAAACCGATTGTCTGCAATATGTTATACTGACCCAACACACCGGTTTGCTACACAAGATATTATGTCACCATTTGCATGTATTTTTTTTTTCCTGGAGAAACAAAATCCCATTTATTACATACATTAATAAAAATTACAAAAATAGCTTTTAATCTGTAGGTTTTTCAGTTCATTTATATATTTTTTGTCACTTTTTCTATGTATCAATCAGTTCTTAAAATATTTATAAGTCTTTCCAGTTCTTTTTTTTATTTTTTATTATTATTTTTTTTTTTTAGTTTCTTGCTTTCACTATCTTTAGACAATTTCTTTTCTTCATTTTTTCCTTTTTTCATTTTTTGAGACGGATTTCTCCGAATGGTTGTTTTCTGTATCCATCTTTATACCTAGATTGTTTAAATAAAACATTCAACATTAAAAAGGAACATGAAAATACAATAGTAAAAAAAAAAAAAAAAAGGTAACGTTGTACAGAAGACACTTACTGATAAAAAAAAAATAATAGAAAAAAAATAAAGCATGCACTCTTCAGCAAAATATTACAGATGTGTGCAGGAACGTTCTAGAAAAACAGAGGAGATCCTGAAATATATCACATGCAGACAAAATTACTTTACAAATTTTAATGTCGTAGGCACTGTAGTGTAATACAGTAAACACACGTACATTACAGTCATATGTTCAGTAAAATTCTTCTTCTTCTTCCAGAATTATGATTACATATATATATGTATGTATACTAAAATTACGTATAAAAAGTTTAACATCAAAATATGTCAAAAATAAGAATAAATATATTAACATACAATGTAACGGTGTTGTATATAACAAATATCATTATATATCCTATTCTACAAGGTTTTTTTAAGTGTTAACCGAAACTTTTCTCTGTGAATGTACTGTATTATTCTTTTGTGGGTCTTCCGTGGACGTCTTTTGTTCCGTTCACGCATGCGCAGTAGTCACGAGATGGTGCCACGTAGTTTAGTTGTCTGTACATGTGGAGCAGCGGTGTCTCATAAAATTTCTTGTGATAAAAAACAAAAAACACACACACCTAAGATGTTAAGAAGATATGGTGAAGGACAACATATGGCAAACACAGTATGAACTACGACATAAGGGTTCTCCACCTCCTCCATGTAAAGTTCTTCGAGAAAGGGGAAGCAGCTAATGACGAGTACTACTACACGCTGTTGAGAAACTTTGTACGATAAGCAATTTTAAAATACAACCCCATTGAATAGAGCCAATATTTGGCTGAAATGCACCGAGTTTCGCTCCGTTCACCTGACAGTCCTGATCTGGCTCCAGGCGACAATAATGTGTTTGGTTTCTTTAACCCTGCTACTGTATTCGGGTACATTTGGACCCCACAATAATTTCATTTTTTTTTAAATAAAACTAAAAGTATTGGTGATAATACATTGTTAACTTTGTTTCTTTCGGTGTTTTAAGAAATACTTGTGATTTCAATTACTTTTTGAAGTACGGTTTTATCGCAATAAAAAAACTTTACACACACTGTGTTCGGGTCCTTATGGACCCTTATGAGGAAAATGCATGTTAAACGCGTAATGGGAAATATATTACAAATAGCTTTGAGACACCATAGTTTCCCTACCTAGTAAAAATCGAAGGCTGATTTTGGTCTTAAGATGTTCGTGAAGAAACTAGCTAAATTTGAATTTATTTTTTAAGACCTGTAGGCAACGTTGGCTCAGGACGGATGGATGATGATGGAATGAAGCAAGTGGCATGAAATGGGAGTACTCCGAGAAAACCCACGCACACGGCATGAGCAGGGATCGAATAACTAGCTAAATGTTGCCATATTTTATATTTGTGATATCCCACGGAGGAGGGGAAACTTGGCGTTTTTCTGTTGTTTGGATGGGACAGTATAGCTCATGGAACAAGCAATCTAGAAGCATGGCCTCAAATTGTAAAGGAATTCTATGTTTATAATATTTGTCACCGTAGTCCCCTAGGACGGGACGGGAAGCGCGCAAAGTTGTAGTTTTTGCTGCGCCATTTCTTACATGTAAATGAGTTTACAATCGGGACGGGTAGATAAAAAAAAACGATATCTCGTTTCCTAATAGCTCCAGATGCATGATTTTTGTTGAGTCTAGATACTCGACAAGATGGAGGGGCTCCATTTAGACCAAAACACAGTTGTTTGAGTGTATGTGATATGAACACAGCAGCAGGGTTAAAGAGCTTATGAGAGGGTCGAAACTTACCACAGACAAACTAGAGATGTGTCCTGGAATGTCTACGACATAAACTCGTTTCTTTCTATACCAAAGGAATCATGGTACTCCTATATTGATAGGAACAGTGACAAAGCTACAGGGAAATCCTTCGTAAAACACACTTCCTTTTCAACTGTAGAAAAATGTCTCGGCCAACCTTAAATTACCCTTGCACTTATGCAGTTTATTCTAGAAACTTAATTCTATTGTTTGTACTAACAACTGGTAGACGGCACTCTTAATCTAGAACTAAAATAAATATAAATTTGTGTAAGTTCTCCACTTTAAAGTGTCGCTTTGGATCGAGTTTTAATAGCACGAAAGAGAGCCTTTTCTTGTCATTGCGTTAAAAACCACAGCAGATTAACAGAAAAAAAAAAATAAATAAAAAAAACGCGGTTTGGATCCCACTTAACTGTCAGGAATACAAGGCAATCCTTTTAATTCTACATAGGAACACACAGAAAACGTACAAGCGTAGAAGGATGCAGCGAATTCATGGTTACAGACAATAAAACACTTATCCAGTATACACTAGAGTTCACATAGTGATAGTTATTTCGGTTTAGTGTGATGTCACGATGAACTTATCAATGTGAAAATGAACGTTCTGAGTTATTTTGCTTAATTTGCCGTAGGAATAATGTTTAAATCTTACTTATTGATTGATCTTTCTTGAAACGATTGTATCAAACACCATTGTTATGTGAAATTATGCTCACGCCATATGTATGAAATTTTAATCAGCCAAACGAGGTGCGGAAGAAGGGAACTATGAAGACAATTAAAGAAACAAGAAATGTTGTTCTCCTCTCGCAAGTAATATAAGATCTTATCGCTATACATATTCATATAAAGGAAATAGTTTTATTTCACACCTAAACATTTCCCGCGTCGTGTAGCTCCCGATGCTTCTAGCATATTCGGAACAAAATAAGGTTATTTATCTAAGCACCTCTCTTCTAACATGTCAAAGAACCCACCACAAAAGTTTAGGAACTGTAAAAGTTTGGTGTAACGTATACATATTTGATGCTTCATGTCAGGCTGGTATCCGCAGAAAGGACAGAGGACACAAAACAAATTAAGACTTCGATAATGCATAATTTTGCTGTATTAATGTAGTCTATTAATGTTTTATTCGCTCTACTAGAAGATATGACCTAAAACTTATTTCAAGTATTCATTGACGGATGGAAATTTGAGCGTTTTCGGTTCCGGCTTGTCAAAATTGTAGTAGAGAGCAGAGTTAATATCTGCGCGGCCTCCTTAGTGACAATTCGCCCACTGCGACCTTTGCAACCGGCCATGGGACCAGTATACTTGCAAAACTAAAAACACTAAGAATTTAATCACGAAGAAAATTTATGAAACACCTCCCGTATTTAACTGTCATAACGATATGACAAGACACTTTAATAATAATGAAACAGCGTTCCTGATATTTTTTTTAATGGAACAAATAGCTTCGCCATATATTGTTATGCACTTAACGTATGAAAAAAATAAAAATAAAATAATAATGGCAAAACTGAAAGACCTTGTAGAACTAAAGCTACTTGATTTACAATCGCCAGATTAATAATAATAATAATAAAAATTAAGTCGTTCATTCTGTTTTCTCACTGTTCTATCTCCCATGTAATACTGATCGTCAAGTTGATGTCAAAAGGAGAAGACATTTTGAAAGAATAATGAACCAAGATCTCTTTTTACTTCTGTTAATATTCTCACACAATAGAAAGCTTTCGTCTTTCCTCCAGAAGCGTGTCGTTCACCTGTAGAAGCCCCCTACAGGAAGGCGGAAAGTGCTTTGCGAAGGAATTGTTACCGTTATAAAAAGAACAATAATAATAATACTTCCAAGGAGCGTATTACTTGACAATGATAGTTTCTCTGAGTGTAAAACACGTTACTATTTATACTGAACTAGTTTACGAGAGAACTTTTTCATTTCCTATTCGTTTTCTTTCTTTTGTTATCCTTGACCTAGTTTCGTTTCGTGCTACTACCGTTGACAAAATAAGGCTCTGTATCAACGCATTAAAACGCATACTCCAATTATAACAAATATTGTAACCTTAATTAACACATTTAAAGTAGGGACATACCATTCACAACCATCTCTTGAACAGGTAGTACAATATAAACCAACGCAAGCACGTCAGTCGATCAATACGACAAAATTACATTGAAACACTGTATTATTTACCACAAAGAAAAAAACAAACATTTTATAAAAAGGTTTTAACTAAAATTTTGACTTTGGTGATACATCTGCTCTAGTGTTTCTCTTCACTCTTTCGCTGACAGCTTTTCTTCTTTCACAGGGAATCATACAACAATAAACAGTACAATATCATTCGTAATCAAATATTCCGATTAAAGATTATTATATAATCCTACCTCAAATTGGTATACGTTAAGTTTTATCATGTACAAATTCTACCACTACATTATTTTTTCTATTCAAAAATATATCAACGAAAAAAATAAAAAAACTTTACCGGAGATATCATTAACGCTCGGGGAAAGAAATAATATGGCTTTAGCCTAGTTCCCGGAATGACGTCCCTCCCGAGCATTCTTCCGGAGATAAAAGAGAGTGGTCAGTCTTTATCTAGGATCATCAAACAGTGGATCCAAGCTACTGGTAGCTTGAGACAAGTTGCCTGCATGGCACATAACGAATCGCACCTATACGAGTAGCACACACCCGTTTTTTTTATGTTACAACATTGTTGAAAGATTACAAAACGTAAAGCAATGAAGATCATCGAACTTTAGTAGTGAGAAAGATGGTATTTATATTGTATCATATATGTACCTTTCTATTCTCCAACATTGTTGACTCAACACTAATAGGTTTGAATAGTCTGAAGCAGCAACCATTAGACACAGGGGCATAGTTTTCTAAAAAATTCTACTTGTGATTCAATTTTAAGCAAGGAATACATATCCTCTAAAAAAAAGTGAAAAAACAATTCCGGGAATGTTCAGATTTACGTTTGGCTAACCTTCGTACGCATTGTAGCTTGAGACGAATGAACAACCAGCAAGACACCATTGGGAAGTATTATTATTCAGATAAACATAGTGTTTGGAAAATGTACCCATGATTTTGACCCAAAATGGCTCAAAATGAATGTGTGTGAGTGGTTGAGGTTATCAATCCGAAAATTTACTTAATGCATTTTTTTTTATAGGTCTGGTTAAACACGACTGACGTACTTTCCAAAAGCGGCAGTGTCACTGTGAGGAGCTCTTTAATTCTATTTTTGCTCAATTCAGTGTTGCCGATTCATTCTCCTATGACAAGAAAGAAGCGATACGTGGTGAGTAACAAAAGGAATCGGACAACTGCACCAATACTTACTTCTGATTTGCTGTGAATAAATAAAATATCTTTCCTATTTGGAAATTCCTGTATTATCTCCTTACTTTGAAAGAAGAAAAAAATAAACGTACAATTATGTCCTGCGAAATTCTTCCGTACCCAGATGAAGAGTGCAAACTGTAAATAAAATCTTAACTTACGTTTCTTTGGTATTTTAGCGACCTCCTAGGAGTGCTTTTTGAACAAAACCACCAAAGATTTAAGATTAGAAATGAAGATACAAACAATAAAGAGATTAACTAAGAAAGACGTGCTTAATTCGTGTAATATGACGTAAGCAGAGCTGTATGAGAAAATGTCTCTTTGCCATAACAAAGGTGTGCTTTAAAAATACAGTGCACTTTACAACTACACTTTGTTAAATTGTGCGCGTTAACTGACTAGACTGAATTTAAATTATATGTGCCTGTGGAAAATTTGTATATTTTTTACTAAATAAAGGATTATGTTAAAAGCAATACTTTAATATTTATTATTATTATTATTAGGTAGCATATTTCGTTTTATTCATGTGTTTAGACAAATCTGACACTTGGCATCTTTATGATGTCCGTCAGTCCTGGTCTTAAAGTTGCGTTTTGTCAAGTCAAAATAGATTTTAGGGCATTCGCATGTGATTTTGTAAAAGTTGGAAAGTTACAAGTTGTCTATGTAATGTCCCCTGTAGCAGCGTTTTGGTGGGGACGTATGATTTGTTTGAATATTTGTTTAGTATTTAAATTTTGGGTAGATTAATAGTGTAACATAATGTAGATTCTCTTTCTACGATTCTTTTTTTTTCTTTTTTCATACGGATTGTTTTTTAAGCAAAATCTTTTATTTAAAGACTGTCTGTTGTTTAAAAACACACCACGAAGTATGAAGAAGGCCGATGTAACATCAGTGAAGGTTTACAGCTTACACACTTCATCTGGATTGAACTTCCGTGCGCTACGTCAGCAAGTAAGTTTAATAAAATATAGTTCGACCAATCTTCCCTTTCTATCTCAAAATTAAACAGTTCAACTGAAATTTATGGCCAGAAGTCAGAAAACGAAACAAATAATCTGTGAAAACAAGCCATTTTTTCTTCAAGTGCTCACCACTTGAATTTTGTACAACATGGAAAATAACTTATCTCAATTGTTATAAAAATCTAACAGCCGTACGTATTAATCCATTCAATGAATCAACGTTTCATTTGCTTTGTAACGCACAGATACTCCGCCTAATAACGAACAAGTATGGAAACAATAAACCAAAGACACACGTGACTCTTTCAATTGTTTAATGCTCTAGAAGAATGGGATCACAGTTGGTTCCGAACCACCGTGGCCCAATACGCCGTTATATCCCGCAACGAAAAGGAAATCCTGAATACAGGAATACGTTCCAATACATATCAGATGTAAACAACTTGATATATATAGATAATAAAAGTTATGGACTAGAATATATGTCATTACATACCCACTAGACGAAATAATGGTATAATTCTTACCTTTAAAACATAATCAACAACAATCTTTTTTTTGCACAATACATTTTAACATAATCCTGGCTCATTAAACCATAATTTTTGTAACAATTGTATAGGTATAAGAACAATAACAAAGTCTAAAAATACAACAATGACAACATCTACAACCAGAAAATCAGAAAGCACGTTTGACGTACTTTCAAATAACATATGTATAATTATTCGATAGCATTACTACTAGTCTATGACAAGCTTAAAAGTAAAATTATAACTATCACATAAATATTTCCTGTCAACAGTATGATCTGCTGTCAATAAGACTACCACACGACCCATGTAGAACGACCTTCGAACGAAATTGCGGTTAGATAATATGGCACAAAAAGGTTGCACTGATAAGAAAGTATTCTCTTCAACGAGAATTTTCGGCACAGCTAATAATATATACTTTAAGAAGAAAGTTTGCTACATAAAGTTAGAGAGAGATCTGAAATTGGTGTGATATAACTAAAAAAAAAATGTATTAATACTTCTTTTATATTATCTGAGGTTGCAGGCCGTTTTTACTGCTTTTAAACCTTGTCCGCTGGACAAGGAAGTAGTCCCAATCTTACTTCAAGGAATCATTCCCACATTCGCCTATTGTAGGGTTTGAACCTCCGTTGTCTCCTACTGCCATACGGTGCAATTTTTGCTGCTAAATTACGAGGGTTGGATTAGCAAAACACCATCGGAATCATAATTTATAAGATGACACGAGCTCCAGGTGTGTCACCTTTTGAAGTTATTCTCTTTGTTAGCACCCGAAAAAAGAAACGATCACAGACAACACTGGACACTGATATCCACATAGCTGTCAGGGCACCTCTCACAAAAGATTTATACACAATATTTAGAGCATTGAACAAGAACTGACGAACTTTCGATGGCATTTCTTTCAATTCAACGTAGCCCTGCATACACTCATCTGAAGGAATACCTTTTACAAATGGCACTTTGGAGAACGCTATACCAAGGTTGTCTAAGAACTGAATTAAATTTCGGAAGTTCTACGAACACTGCAGTAGCATATCAATTAGTCTTTGATAAGACGAAAAATTCGCGAGTAAAATCCACAATTTCATATCCTGGATAGCAAAAATAAATATTTCGTATCACTTTTCGCACATTTTAATTTTTTTTCGCGAATTTCCAGGGTCTCATAACAAATCAGGCACCGTGGAAGAGTACACGTGGAATTGTGAGTTAAATTAACCCCCTATTGAACTGATTAGAAACAGCCATAGTAGCAACAGAAAGATATTAATAACAAGAAAAAAAAAACTAATGTATTTATTTGGTTCAAATCAAATCTTTTAAGGAAGTCACTCCGGATTATGTTAATTACAGGAATATATTGTAACTGACTAAATTTCTACACAACTCTATTATACATAAAGTAAGTTACGTGTGTATATATCTCTCTTTTTTAAGTTACATGGTTTGTCGTTCACCTAATGAGTTGATCACTCCCATTTCTTGTTAACGAATTTGCCATAAATCTATTTACTAGTCGTCATTAGAAATCGATAGACCAGTGTAATAGCGAAATTATTTGTGGATTTCAAGCAGAACAGTGATTACAAAGTCCGAGGATCGATCTAAGGCAAGAAATGAACGCGGAAAATTATAAGACTCTAAAGATACCCTTCACTAATATTTAATTTGAAAATTTAACGAGATTTCGAACATTTAGCACTTTACGTGCCATACATACGTCACTAACAAGAGGATCTATACTACCTCAACAATAACATCTGGAAACTTTGTGTTACTTCTTTTCATAAGAACTTGCAAACGATATTTTGAACCATATCACGTAACCTTCGTTTAATGTGCAACCTAGTCGCATTATAATTTCAGCACATAACAAACAAATTCATTCTCAGGTCTATTCCAAGACAGACGATGGTAGCAACATACAACAAATTAACAGTTATTTTCCCCTTCAAATTAAGTTCCAAAATGACATGGAACTAGTGGTGATAGTAGTACGATACAGAAAAATACATAACAATTGATATAAAATCATGACTTAAGAAGTCGATTATTCATATCTGAAATAATAATTGGAAATCGTTACATATTAAAGAAACGCATTCTTAACAAAAAAGAACACGCAATTGAACACACTTGAGGTACACCTAACAAAACGTCATGGTTCGCACTGATGCACAAAAAAGACGAAATATCATGAGTGCGTTCAACATAAAAAAAAAATCAAACCTAAAAAGTAGGAACCATTATTTTGCAGTTAAGCAAGGGACAGCTCATATGCACAAAATGACCACTCCAACGGGAAGTACACTTTATATACTTTTCTACGAAGCATACACTGATCGTGTTAAATATGTCAAGTGAGATCTGCAATGAACTATTAAAGGCCTGTATCGTTGAGATAAAAAGTTGCCATTGCTTGACATACCACAGTATCAATAGTTCTGTTTTTACCTTACGCTCAACTTAGAAGTTTGTTTAGTAGCAAACTTACACATCTTACAAATTAGTGAAACATGGGTCCAGTTCACCACAGTAATAAAAGACAATGTTAACGTGTGCAGATCCCATACGCAAGATGGGCTCCTTAAGGCATCACACGTTTTTAAGAAAATACATCTGCAGCCACTTAGTTCAAAGCAATCTTTTCTTAAAACAACGCAATATAAACAATTAGCACCATACAAGTGAACAATTTTCTTGTTTTCTACAATTGGCTCCTACAGATTAACATTCCAATTGATCAGGAGGTAACCTAACTTACAGTTGTATGGATAGGTATGTAAACTTTAGCTTTATCTCCGCGCTAGAAGACACTTTCTACCCTCAAACAGTTTCAACAGTACATCTTGCCCACTGAATATGATGCTCGACAAATTCAAACACACAGCTGTCACGAGACAGCATGATTACACAAAAGAAAAGTGTCTATACAAGAAAGCAGTCTTGTTAGCTGAAAAGTACACACGATCAAGTAATGAGTGAAGTACAAAACGTCATTCTTCCTTTACTTCTAATTATTTTGAAATATAACAACATACTGCCTTACCTTGCATTCATTACTGTGAGGAAACTGAAGTTTCAAAAATAAACTAAGCAACTAGGAACGAAAACGTTATCACTTGTCGCTGAGAAATTTAGTTAAATAATATAAAATGGATTAGATTTTATACTTCTATGAAAATTTAAGAAAGGTATTGTCTAGATTTAAAGTGAGACAAATTAATACGCACCATTGAATATAGTGTTCTGTAACTATACTTTAAAAAACTAAGTGCGAATATGCCTCTGTCCTAGAAAACTTCATTTACAATATTAATTTTATTCCTGCGGTGCATCGAAACCCGAGACGTCGTTAATTAAATGTGCTCTAATTGTATACCTCTTCCAAGTTTCCTACAAAACTCTAATCATACAACACGAGAGAATTTCAGTCATTTTTCATGATAATGAAAAGTTGAAAAAATAATAATAATTCCTTGTTAAATGTATTGTTCTTTCCAAACCCCCTACCTACAATGTATTTCCAATACTCGAAACTAGTATGCATCAAAACTATCCTTCAAGTCACCCAACCCCTTATTTCTTTGAGCAATTGACAAGAAAAACATGTATATAAACAAGTCTAAAATCACAACGACCCGAAATGGATTACGAATCATAAAGCTGCATAAATAAATAAATAAACTGTGAATGGGTAAACTTCCTAACACTAAATAACGATTATTAGAAACGAACAATTGGAAACTAACGATCATCTAAACTATCAAAAAGTAATAAACATGGAAGCTAACTGAAGAACAGATCAAAAAGTAAATCACGGAAAAATTCTCTATATATTTGATATAACAGCACTTAAAAAAAAATAAACACGAAATAATGGATGTGTCTATTATATTCATCGCTTTGTGGAAGAGAAATGAAGTCATAAAACCAATGTTAGCTACATGTAAACATTGATAATCTCACAAAACTTTCGCCAGTTTCGACATCACACTCCCGTGACGAACAGGTACTTTCAGGGAAATATAACAACCATATCACTAGCGAAAATTCAAATTCTATTAACATAGAGAAATATCTCGTGATCGCACCTGGCGATAGATCGCAATATGGCACACTTAAAAAGTACAAAATTCAAAGACAATATTCTATATGCGCACATAAAAAGTGGCTTACTTACATATTTGTACTACGGCCCTCACAATGACGCCTAACACTTTTCTATAACAAGTTCCATAATTTAAATTTCTCGTTAATATTATTTGGCGTTTTTAAAAAAAAAAAAAAAAAAAAAAACACAAATATAATAGCCACACACGCATTCACACGCACACGAAATATTTCAACCATCATACAATTTGAAAATACACACAACAGGTATATAAAAAATATATTGTATTAAAAATATATCACTATTTGCTTCCTTTTATTTTGCAAATGTATACTTATTGAGCACAATTACTAGAAGTACATACAGTCACTTGTAATAATATTAGTTTCCTTCGGTAATAAAATTTTCGTTAAATCTGGAAAAAATACTGCTTTACTATTTTGTTACATAAACGAGTATTTCCTCAATATTTTTTTTCCCCCTTGATATCTATCTAGAAGAAATAGATAGTGGAATTTAGCATAATTTTTTAATTATAACTTACGAAGTAATCACTAACAGAAAAAATCGACATAAAATTATACTATTAAAAACGTATACACTGGTACTTCTTCACTTGAAAAGTAATTAAAAAATTACGTGGCAAATGCTGCAATTATGTTAAATTCACGTTTCAATACTTGCCTGTACGATGACATAGAACGAACAGAAATACTTAGAGCACATACAAGTTTTTTTTTTTTTTTACTAATTACGATCCAATAGATTTGGGAAAATACTACAGAGACAGAGAAAAAGATTGATATTACCTGTTCCTTACCAGTGTAAGAGCTTTCCTTCGAAGGCTTTTCGGAAGTCACACTTCTCTTAAGTTTGACTTTTTTCCACTTTCGATCTTCTTTGTGATCTACTGAACCCTCTTTATTTTCCCTTTCCCTGGATCTGGATCTGTGAGATCCCGACTTCTTAGAGAGGCTGGCCTCCACCGACGACTGGGACTTTACTGGCAACCCAAGTCTCATGTGGACTGGCATCTTCGGTGAGCAAGACGATTCGGCATTCATATCTGACAGAACAAATATGTGATGAAGAGTGAATTTGAATACATTTACTGTTAACTGAGTTTCAAATTTTACTAATTCAGTACTATAACAAACGCATACATGAAACTTATTTGACATAATTAAGGATAATCTAAAGCAACGATCCAACAAAAGATGGCAGCACTATTTCCGTATATGTCTAATGTATTCTTATCATTGCACGAAATTTCCTTGCTGCTCATACAAATTCAAGCCGAGAGTGTTCAAACTTTCAGGGAAGAAAGTTCATAGCCAATTCGACAGCATGATCGATGCCGATTTTTTTATTTTCGTTTTCCTTCATTCTTGTAGTGAATATCGAAACCTATAACAATGAAGCTCTGGTCTGGTCTAAAGTCTGAAGTCTATTCCAAAATTTCGACATAACGGAATTTCCCCATTTCTCTGGGAATCGAACTCGGGAATACTAAACCACTCATGCATCGAGGTAAAAACTTTGGTGAACTTTATTTTTATATGGGCCAATTTAGTAACTTTGGACTTCGGCCCGTCACGATTTGCCTTTAGCTGTTAAGTGTTAAAATCCACACCCATGCCGGGACTCGAACCCGGGACCGTTCAGTCGATAGTCTACCGCCGCAGACCGCTCGACCACCTGGCCGGCTCATGCACCGAGGTAATGAAATACAAATTCTTCTCTGGTTTTGGGAACTTTAATTCAAAAAGATGCAGTTTCGGAGTCCGATGAATACATTCCTGAATTTCGATATTCCCAAAATTCAGACAATCCTATCTCAATCGAACGAATATTCCTAACAACAAGATACATTATTCCGCAAATACTTAAAACTAAAAACCACTAACAGATGTTAAAGGAAATTCAATATCTTCTCTTGACTCAGCACCGTGATACCAAATAAGAAGCTACCTTAATTATAGTCAGTAAATAAAGGCGAAAAATAGACTTTTGTCGGAACTAATTAGAAAAAAGCTGAAAATTTCCCAGTTGTTACAGCATCATAAAGGGAGTGTTTTACAAAAGTTCCCGACCCTTTACCCTCTTGCTTTCTCCAATCCCCCCCCGAACTACAAATTTAGAGATTTTCAGAAATTGTATTATATCTCCGTAACCAACAGACATAACAACATGATTCCTTTTTTTTTTTGTTATAATTCCTAGATAACAGGCTACAAAAATGTTTATCATGCGTAGTGCGCTATCTCTAGTTGTTTTCCCGTAATTTTGATCAAAAGCGAAAACTAACGATATTTTGTTTTCAATATTTACACTTTTTACAGTGTAGCTTGTTTCAAACTCACAATATGAAAAACGTGTTCGAAATAAAACTTGTTGCCTGTTTCATAAGCTTTAAAATGATGTATATATCAATATGGTTGAACAAGTACTGTGTTAGCTATTGAGGTAGCCATGACGCACAACAGCGCACGAACAATACTTTTCCTTCTAAGTGTGCCCTATCCACCCACATTAGGCAGTTGTGAGCTGTTGACGATTTTGACAATTTGTCTTTGCTGTGCAGTGGCAGGAAAAATATGTGATGAACTGGTAGTGTATTTTGACGGCCTTTTCATGTGATATATCACGTACCCAGATAGCATGCCAGCTTGCAACAAGGTTGAGTCACGTCAAAATTGCCGTGTGGGTAGTGAATTAAAGCGAAAGAAAGACGATACTTCAATTGTAAACTATTTCTGTACTCAGCATGAGAAAATAAAACCTCATGTTACGGTAAGGTTAGTCATGTTTCTATTAGTTGAAAATTAAATTTATTTTTTAGTTTAATTTTTAGTATTCGTTACCTCTGAAGATTTATTTTCAATTGAATGTTGTAGGTTATATTTATTATTATTTGTCAGAGCGTAGTATCGGTTAATATTTTAAAGAAACTTTGTCAGGATCTTGTGAAAATTTACTTAACGGAATGAATGCATTAAACTTAACAAATTACTTATTTATTAGAAATACAATAAAAGAAGAATGGTTGATTTTGATTTATTGTGCTCTTGGTGGAAATATCTCGAAAGAGAAACTGTAATAGTGAAAAAAGAATTACGGACATTATTGAGGCAAATTTGACATGAAATGATAGACTGCATGAAAAGTTGGAAGGAGAAAGCACTATTCGGGTTCACAGCGCGTGCGTGCAGAACTATGTAAGACATACTAGTATCAAAGCTGATGATAAGTCAATGCAAACCAATAAGCCATCTCATCTTTCAATATCTTCTTTAAAGATCTCAGAAGCAACGTTCGATTTAAAAAGAAACTGCTTTACTTGTGGAAAAGAATTCATGATTAAAATTGCATCAGAGCACAAGAAGTGTTTTCACATGGTTGTGACTTTAGAAATGAGGTAAAATCTTATCAAGAAATATGACTTACGAAATGAGTGGGGAGAAAGCGTAAGGGTTAGGCTTCTTATTATGAGTAATCTTGTGGTACCAGAAATACAGTGCCATGGAAACGGTTCCAAAGATTTTTTAAAAAAACTTAACCAGTTGGAGAACTCGTGGCTCGACCAAAATAAAAACAGGGAAATTAATTTTGTATCTTATGTGAGTATAAGCCGACCAGAGTAGGAATAGACGCGAGGGTGAGGTCGCTAGTGGTTGTTTACACGCTGCAGCAGAAGTCTTGCCAAGGACATAAACAGTGTTAAAAAAGGTGTAGTCGGGAAAGTATACCATAAAACATACTCTTTTAAAACTTGATTTGGGTGAGATTACTATTGTCTCATTATTGAGTCTGACTGCTTCCTTCTAGCAATTATGGGAGGGGCTGAAATATCATTTAGGGGCTTAACAGCATGTTTTACGCGAAAGGGAATCACTGGGGCGGAAATCTAAGGTACTTCTCCAAGGTTAAAGGTCGTTGCATCTGGAAGTCACAGTGCAGACTTGTCGACTTGTAACATTTGTCATTTATTGTTCTTTGTCCTAAAGAATACCCATTCCAAATATCAAGTTTCTACCCTTTCACAATTTTCGATTTCTCACATTCCACTCTTTAAGAGGTTCCCCCCCCC
>JAGDQP010005612.1:27217-55275 GCA_022664845.1 Lepisma saccharinum
CCAGTCTCTTACGAAGGTATCATCCGGCATTCGCCTGGTGTGGCTGAAGACAAACCTAGACAAAAATGTCACAGTAGCCGGCCTCTGAAGTCGCATTCGCGTACCTCCGCATTGCCATTCCGAAGTCCACGACGCTACCGCCTGGACCATGAAGCAGGGGTGTAACTACTATGTAGCAAAAGCCCGCAATGCGGGGAGCCCTTCACAATAGCCTCTCAATGGACCGAATCGAACTTCGGCCATGGGTATTCTCTTGCGGGGTGGGGAACTAATATGTAGTTACACCTCTGCCATGAAGTCTGGGTAAAAAGTCTTGCTAGTGTATCTCAAGTTAGAAACTAGAAAACTGTCTAAAGAGATACAAGAGGTGGGGTGAGAGAGTGACAACCATTTAAGTTTTTATTAACAGAGCTTTTATTTAACTTGCCCAAGTCATCTGTAATCTTCTTCCCATATGTGGATTACAAGGACAATAAATATCAATAATCAATATATTGTAACTGTAATGTAATTTTTAATATCTTATTTAAAATTAATACAAAACAACCAGCAACAAAATTTCTTGGATGGCAACACTTCAAGCGAGAGGCGAAGAGTAACCCACATCTGTGCGGTTTTATTGTTTTGGCATGGTTCATCGGTTTTTCCAAAACTTGCCACGTCTATTCATATTCTGGTCGGCTTATACATATAAAACAGTGACAAATGTCAGTACACTCGGAATGAATTAAAAGATATTATGAAACGTGTATCTGGTCAAGAGCATGGCTGTCATATACACACAAACATCTTAAATAACATTTTAAGGATCGGATAATTGTTTTAAAATGTAACGTTATATCACTGGTACATCGACAGGAAAAACTGACCCCGCTAGTGGATGGTTAAGGATAATATTAGATGCAGCCGACATCATACGAGAATGTTATGACTGAAGTATATACGGTACCCAGATTTCATTGATAGCAAATCTGACGGGCAAAACCTCATTTTAGGACTTTATGGAGAGTGTAACAACAAAGAAGAATGCTTCTGAATCACAGAAAGTTAACACCAAGTCCATTGTGATAAACCATGCCATAATAGCAGCTGTAAGACCAAGATTATTGCTGACACCCATGCAAACAAGTCTAGTATTAAAACTTCACCGATTATATGGATCAAAATATCTATTCAATCTATTACCGTTCATTGGAGTCTGCGCATCATACCATGAAACTTGTTGACATGACCTCTCTCATCAATGCAGTACTATCAAATATTAATAGTGAAAGGTTTCATCAGCTTGTGTTTGACAACACAGATGTAAATATCCGCCCATTGCATAATTTAAATACGTTCCATGCTATGGAAGAGATCCATTGTGTTATACCTAGTATCAGTATTAACGCTGAGGTAAAGGTTCAACGAATTCAGAGTGGTTCTTTCCATCTTGAAGGAAAGAATCGTGTGTTAGTACACAAAGAAAAGTGGTTGAAGTGGCCTTAATAACGTGCTTGAGGATTTCAAGGCACTCAAAAACTGTCGATACTCTCAAGAAGCAACTCGCTATATAAATATTTACCCCTTTACTTTGATGCGGATTGTTGGATTAAACAAGCAATCTGGATGGAATTGCTTCATGAACAATCTTATTAGTAACTATGAAAAGAGTGAATCGAAGTACATAATATCAGTACAATATATAAATTTGCATCCTAGTACTATTTACACGCCATGGTGTTTGACAGCAGAAAACTCAGCTAGTCATCATCAACACATTTGATCCACCTATGTTGAACTGAACTGGATTGAATTATGGCCTTTAGGCATCTATGGCTCCGACTGGGATAGGGTAGGAGAAAGGATGTGCACTATGAAACCGAATAATTATTTATCCTTGCACCTATTCATGCAGTCAATCGTTTCATTCAAATTAATCCCAATAATGTTCGTAATTCTCTTTTAACGATTAAATACCTACCTACTTTCTTTAAATGATTACTACGCTCTGACAAAAATAAAAATAAATGATAAATGTAACCTAAAACGTTCAATTGAAATTACCATATCTTCAAAGGTAACTTATAATAAAAACTAAAATTACAAAATAAATTTAATTTCCAACTAATAGAAACATGACTAACCTTATCGTAATTAATTCTATGAAGTTTTATTTTCTCTTGCTGAGTACAGAAATAGCTTACAATTGAAGTACCTACTGTCTTTCTCTTTAATTCACTGCCCACACATCAATTTTGACGTGACTCAACCTTGTTGCAAGCTGACATGCTATCTGAGTACGTTATGTATCACATGAAAAGGCCGTCAAAGTACACTACCAATTCATCGCCTATTTTTCCTGCCACTACACAGCAAAGACAAATTGTCATAATCGTCAACAGCTCACAACTGCCTAATGTGGGTGGATAGGGCACACTTAGAAGGAAAAGTATTGTTCACGCGCTGTTGCGCGTCTTTGCTACCTCAATAGCTAACACAGTAATTGTTCCACCATATTGATATATATATAATTTTAAAGCTTGTGAAACAGGTAACAACTTTTATTTCGAACACGTTTTTGATATTGTGAGTCTGAAACAAGCTACACCGTAAAAAGTGTAAATATTGAAAGCAAAATATCGTTATTTTGCGCTTTTGATCAAAATTACGGCAAAACTACTAGAGATAGCGCACTACGCATGATAAACATTTTTGTAGCCTGTTATCTAGGAATTATAACAAGAAAAGAATCATATCGCTATGTCTATTGGTTACGGAGATATAATACAATTTCTGAAAGTCTGTAAATTTGTAGTTCGGGGAGAAGCAAGAGGGGGTGGGTCAGGGACTTTTGAGAAAACACTCCCCTTATGATGCTGTAACAACTAACAAATTTTCAGGTTTTTACTCATTAGTTTTGCCACAAAACCTTTATTGACTGGACTATTAAGAAGTAGTGAACTCTTGTCTTGAAAACGGGAAAAAATATTGCTGGGCTGAGCATGTGGTATTTGCAACGAAAGTTGCCTAGCATGCCAAACTTCAATTTGGAAGGTAGTGCCATGGAATATCTTTTAGCTCTATATATGCCTCCTGTACAGCATTTAAATATTTAACATTACTACATGAATTCTACTTGACGACCGCGATAGCCGTGTGGTCAGGCCAGCGTCTTCAAGCTCCTGGATTCGAATCCCGGTTGAGCTTGGATGTTTGTGAATTTTAGAAACTTACCAGCTAGTGGAATCGTGACTGGTAGAAGTCCTAAAATGGCCCAAATAAACAAAGATTTTTAGCAACTATACTTTAAAGCAAACATAGGCTGATCGGGTTTAACATGGTTCCTACGCTTTTATCCAGGACTACTCCAGTATATTTAACATTTTTTTCCATACATAAGTCAAGAATATACCTGAACATGTAATTGGAAATGCATAATCAAAGGTAGTGATTATGATAACTATAAAAATAACTTTTTAAGTGGTCTCCTCACCCCCTCTTCTCAGCCACCCGATCTCACACAGTTCTTTTTTTATAGTTTTCAAAGAAGAGAATCCAGGTTTACTATTTACTTTGTATTTTCAGTACAAAAAGAATAAAATGCTGACATACATAACACTTCAATCAGAAAAAAAGTACAGACTGGCTTACCTACAAGAAAAAAAACGCAAGTAACAGAAGAGAATAAATGTCTGAACCAATGCAGCTAAATACCGATGACTAGACTGAGAAGAATACAAAGCATATATTTTTTATTATCATTTGCAGCAGATTTACTTCCTTTTGCAATTGATCAAGCTTCTCGTCCAAATGTAGCTATTCTTTCCTTTGTTTCTTATCAACTTTCCCGAGAATATTTGACTTTGTAAGAAGTTTGAAATCAAACTTCTTCTCTGTAAGTTCCGCTATACCATCTGCTTATCTTTCTAAAGCAATACTATCTCATTTTTTAAACTTATTTCAATATTTTGTTACATAGTTCTTTTTTCTTAAAAAAGAAAACAATACCATGGTCTGAAACGATATAAAAAATTATCTCGTTACTACTACTACTACTACTACTACGACGACGACGACGACGACGACGACTCCCTGGGGGAATTCCCCTCTCATCCCCCTTTTAATTCCGAAGTGAGGTTAGGTGGTCAGTCCCACGGTCGACCGCAAGAACAATGAAGGTAAATAGGTGGTGACTCCCTTGGAGGAAACTTCTCTTTCGGTCTATCAGTGGGACGAGGGGGAAGGGGACGAGCTCTTCCTTCCTCGGCGGGAATTGAACACGGTGTTCTCTTTTTGTAGCATTTTACTACTACGACGACGACGACTGCTACTACGACGACGACTGCTACTACCACTACTACTGCTGCTCCTGTTACTATGTTGTATATGCCCAGGATCCTTCACCTGTCCGACTCCTTCTCGCTTCCTTTCTGATATTTTACAGTTACAGATATGTCAATTAAAATATTCCAGGACCAATACAAAGCATCCAGGTTTTCCAGAATGCGTGGGAACCGTGTGTAAAGACCATCGATAATCCAAAAAAAAGAAAATTTTTGCCTGTTTCAATTCTTGCTCGATTCTAAAGTGTGTACTAACCTTCAGAAATTGTAACACTGATTGCTGGACTTCGCTGCCTTGAAGATTCATCTGCTGTAGTACGCTTCAGTACAAGCACACGACGTCCCTCGGATTTTTCTGTCAACAAAGTATTACATCATGAGTACAAAAATCTAGTTTTTTTTTCTTCTCGTAGCAAAACTACCAATACTATCAACCTGATATTAAATATACCCTTCAAATACGTCGCAATTACTGATTAACAATCGTACATTTCACCAATATTCTCAATTACAGTCAGACAAAATTCCACTTCTAAACCTCTATTAAGCAACAAAAGTTATATGCACATTTAATAGTTTAAACCCTTGTGCATTCACACATTAAGCAAATCAAGAACACTGAACAGAAAAATAATGTCATGTAACTCCACCATAGTTACGAATAAAATCGGAAGCAGATGAAGTCTGTATTGGAGAAAATATCAAGTAAGCGAGGAATATTTACACAGAATAACAAGGAAGAATAGTAATGAAGTAAATTTCGAAACTAACGTTTCTCAATAGGCTTAAAGTCTGTCAATGTCATAGGGCAGTCTTGACAATTTCAAAATATATATAAGCAGGCTCAATGGATTGGAATCAAGAAGTACTGAAGCAAAATTGGAAAAGTACACATTTTTTTTTTAATAAAACGTTCTCGTCATACCTTTCAAAAAAAAAAAAAAAAAAAAAAGGCGTAGCGTGGTGCCTTAACGTGAATTTGCAACGACGCTCGGTTTAAGAAGACCACAGGGGTGAAAACATGTGACACAACTCATCACAAAGCGGCTATTCTCCTATCTCTCACTCACTCTATGGCTTACGAAACTCGCAAGTTCATCACCGCAGTAACAAATGTTCGCCATTAGATTCTATTCTAGGCAAGATCTACCTCTTGATGATCCCTTTAATAGTCCTTCCAACGACGTCTCGGGCTTCCTAATCACGATGGAATATAAACTTGGTTTTTCCCTATCCGAGCTACTATAGTATGCTCATCTTAACCATCGTGTTTAACCACTCTATTATACTATGACGGTATATGGATTACAGGACTTCCGTCACAAGCCCTGGCATTTGCTCATCATTCTTTATGCCTAAGAACGAATATCAGCAACAGCGATGCCAACTACTACTTATATTCTGCTTCTTGCAAGCGTATTTCGTAAAACACCAGGCAGTTCAGTATATGTTCAGACTTATTTAAATCATCATGACACAGCTAGTTCAACTGAGAGCAAGATTTTTTTTACTTCCATCCTGTTTCATTAACTTTTGCCTTTGCTTTCTGGTACTCACGGTGGGAAGCTAATAATAATAAATACAAAATAATGTTTTAATATATACAAAAAAAAAAAAAATGCACCCTTGTATTCTATGAACAATATGAAATACACTGCAATGTATTTCAGCAAGAATATTCACATAACTGTGTTAATGCAAGAATCTTTTTAACGTCAAATAAAACAGTCATTCATTTAATTCATTACTCAAATTTATGACAGCTACGGTAAACGTACCAGTGATTGGCACTTTTAGACCTCTTTTGTTTTCAAACTTGAAGTGCTGATTTGTTCAGGCCTTATTTCTCTGTTTATGGATAAATTTAAACTCTTAAATCTTTTCTTAAATTAATTGTACAGTGAAATAATAAAAAAAGGAGATAATGTATCTTTTATTCATTTATTTTTCTTCAAAACAGCACAAACTGACAAATAGTTGGCATCGTTATGCCCTATTATTGGCACTTTCGTTTACTAGACGTTTTTTAGTATATATATATAATTTCGGACATCGCGTCAGTTCAAAACATCAAGAAAGTAACTTTCTTTGATTTTTCTTCCATTAACACAGAAGTAGTAGCAAGCCTACATCTATTCTTTTTGAATACGAAGGCAACTTTGGCTTAGGCCGGATGAATGATGATACGATGAGTTGGAGGAATGAAGAAAGCGGGAGGAAACGGAAGTACCCCCCAGAAAACCCAAACACACGGTGTTTATCCACCACAAAGCCCACATGATTTACTCTTTTATCTGAAAATAATATTACCGACCTGAAGACGTGTACCAGTAATTGGCACTGCTGCTGAGACCAGTAGTTGGCAACAATGCCAAATATTTGTTCGTGTGAAGCTAGGCATGTCTTAAAGGTAAGAATGGCTATGTTAGAAATCTGAAAATTATGATGTCATTTTTTTATTACTAGTTATTGGCTTCCATGCCAATAAATAGTCTCTGTGGGAAAATGGCATACCAGACATTGCCTCCCCCCTAGTAGCACTAACTGGTTTCAATGATTTACATAATGATGCATCTTAGGGTGGCCCTAAACATCTTTCTACTTGTTGAAGGAAAACCATACAATAATTACATTAAAGCAATAAATAACTTGAGGAAAATGAAAGTACAGTCCTTAGCTTATCTGCTTAGATTTTATAGGTTAATTTTGTAACAATTAAGCCTTCTTGAAATTATCACCTTAACCACGTCCAATAATAGAGATGATGTCTTTTGTGTGCAACAGTAATAAAAGAAACAGTAAACAAAGACCTTACTATTATCATTATTTTTTCAAAAAAAGTCTTGGAAGTGCCAATTTTTTCTGGGTCGCTTACATCCACGTCCTAAACCTTGCCAAAACTGGCCTTCGGTGAACACGTACAATTCTGTTTAACGATACCGTCACGATAATACCCTGGTGGGACTGAAAAAAATCTGTCACGATGGCCGACGTGTATATCTGTACCAACTTTCTACTGTTTACCGAAGACAGACTCTGCATACTAGGAAGCGGAGTTTCAGAACAAAAATGCTAACAGTGTATATAAAAGGACCGTGCTCTACTCTGCAGCATATAAAATACCATAAAATTCAGTGCCTGTAAAGTAGCGTCTTACTTCATCAAAATTTTTCTCACGAACACCCTATGTTCAAGTCCATACGGATCGTGTTCCCTCAGTTCCATAGAGCAAAAGCTGAGACAATACTTAGAACGTATGTCTTGGTCGCTATAATTCACACTTTGAAACAGGTTTAGATCGTAGAAAATCAACTACTTCAACAAATCCACGGCCTGCTTGTTTAGAAGAGATTCTTGCGTCATTACAACAGTGGAAACACTGAGGAAAAGGATGTTTTAAAAGGAAATGCTAAATAATATCTAACAAGCTGGTAGAGGACTGCAAACAATTCTGAACTCTGAAACTACTTAACTGTGATGTCATAACCTGTTTGTTGCTATAGTAACACAACAGATGTTATGTGTATGTTTAGCTAGTCTATTATCCTTGGAAACAGATTTGCATCAACAGGGACAAGACTAAAATGTGTGTCCCTAATTGTTTGAAAGTTCACAAAATTTCATTCTTGTGAGCGCGGGGATTCCGTTGAACGGAGTGTTCCATTTTATCAAAAACTCTAGGTCCCGTCTTTCGAAATTTTCAAGTTCGCGTAAATATGCAACTCTTTGAAACATAGAACTGAATGAACACTAACTGGCATCGTTAGTGAAGCTACAGGGAAAGGATACGGTGAAAGATAGTTAAATAGCAAACAGTACATCATCTGCTCCACGGCAAACGCATCATACACATTTCCGTTTGCAATAATATTTAAATCTTTTATTTATAATGCTCACCTCTCACTGGTTCAACTTTGCTAGAAACAGTAGGAACTACTCTTTTCTCATCTTTTTCTTTTCTCTTGAAGTAAGGCCTGCAGAAGTACAAAAGAACAACTCAATTACCAAATGCACAAACATTTCATTTAATACATGTCTAATTACAAACATCTGCAAATGGTTTACATACATACACACACACACACTCACGTAATCTTCCATCACCATATGGAAATTATTCTTGCGTAATTTAATCATACATGCAAGGACATACCAAGATTCATGGGATAATTAGTAACTCTATTCCAACCACATGGAACTACCCCATGATGAGTGTACATGTAGCGATCCCGACACGCACATAACATGAACATTAAGTCAATCGACATTACCTGAAAGGTTTCCCTCGATTAACGGCGTCGGAGTGCATCGTGAGTACACCAGATCGGGCATAACCACCGAAAATAGTAGACGACGAAGAGCTTTACATATGCATGTCACTGACATCTGTCTCGTATTATTATAACCAAACCAGAGTCCCACAAAAAGTCAATTTTCCTGACCACTATTTAAAAGTAAGTTTCTGACTTGCACAATAATATTTCACAGCCATATTCAATCCACTACTGGATGAGGTCTCCTCGCGGAGGGAGGAGTTGGCCTACTGCTCCCACGCTGTCCAGACGGGTTGGGTGGGAGAGGAGAGCCGAAGCTATCAAATGGGATCGCCACTGTCTTTTATTCACATCAGCTCCCCAATTACATTCCGATGCTGGGTTGGCACCGTTCTAGACCCCTCTCGCTTTGGAAAAATATCCCTTGGCAGAGCCGGGAATCGAACCCTTATTTTCACTTTATTTACTTCTTAACTGACAATACAGCAGTACATAAGTACTTTTAATAAAATTAATTTAGACGAATGAATACCAAACATAATGATCATTTTTTTTAGGGCTATATAAACAAACGAGCATTGGAAACTAAACAAGGTAAGTAGTTACACACTATTGCTGTTAAAAACAAAGACTAATTTTCTAACTGCCGTAATGCATGGCAGACAGTTTATTCACTTTTTTCCTACAAACATTAATATTTCTTTCACTCTCTTGTCTTTTCCAGTTTTTAATCTATGCGTAAGGCAGTAGTAATTTGCCGAAACGTCAGATACCTAATATTAATGTACAAATCTTCCACGAGCTATAGTTACACTTGGGCAAATCACTTCAAAATTAATGATATTGTAAGGCCCTACTTGTTAATAATAAAAGCACTTAAAAAATTACAATATTTGCAAATAAAATATTCACTTCCTCTGAAAGTGTTCCACACTCTAACCTTTGTAACAGAGCACTCACATGTTGTGTGATTTCTTTTTGATCAGTATTGTTTAACGTTAAAGAAATGAACTAGTGAAGAAAGATTAAATTCTTAAAAGCCACTGACATGTGAGTTTGTGCGACTGAGTTACAGAAAATCTTAAGTACAATAATATGATCAATAGATGGTAATTAATGAACTATTACTAAAACAAACATTGTTATTAAAGTATTAAATTTATTGACTGTTTTATAATACTGTAAATATTTGTACAAATCATCTGTAACCAGAAATTAATTATTGTTAAGGGTAGTGATTTAGTACGGTGACAGAATTACAAGATCTCTTAAATAAATTACAATTAAATTAGAGTGTTCTCTTACTCCTTTTATTACTCTTATTCAAATAAAATTAAAAATTATTCATTACAATATATGATATTGGTGAAGTGGATCGGGGGGGATAATATTGGATACGCATAGCGAACCCATCATTTTGGATACAGAAACTGTTTTCAAAACTGAAAGACATTAGAACCTAACCTGTCAAAACAATGAATAGTTTCAGCACCAAGGCACCTACAGTTTCCGGTTACCTAATATTCATAAACAAAATCTCTCTTTCCGTTGCCAATACCACCCAACAGTCAATCTGTTTATACTGTTAAGTAAACGAGGTGTATAAGGTAAGCCACTCAATGGCTTGTTTAAAGTAAAAAAAAACAAACAAAAAAAAAAAAAAAACACTGGTTCAGGTTGGAACAGAAGTAATTTTTTCGTATTTTTTTAAATTATTATTTGTGTGTGAAAACTGTTTTCAACAATTAAAAATATTCCCTCCATTATTTTTAAAAGAAACCTCATTAAAACACATCGACCGCATTTAATATTCTATTTTCTGGATGATTTACATAATATGAGACTTCCATCATTATTTCAATAGAGCGTATATATGTGTATGTACTTACTTTCCTACTGCTCCATGAAGCGCAGATTGTACCAGTCTTTCCGGATGGCTACCTTTATGGAACTTACTGGCCTAAAAAATAAATAAATAAAAAATGCTTAATTAGAGATTTAATAAAGAATAATTCGAACGAACTAATTTACCTAACAAACCTTTCTACTACAAAATCATCTTGTTACATAAATGAATACGTTTTTTAAATATATATATATATATATATATATATATATAGATGGGCGGTAACAGCACTATGGCACACTTTCCTCCCGATACGGGGAAGTCCCTTATCCTCATCACGTCTAAAATAAGTTCAATAAAAACAAATACAGGTGTATAACAATAACAGTGAAATTTTCACCGAAGTCGAAATGTGTGAAGAAATTAAAAACAAACGAAAAGGGTGTATGTAAAGTAGCCTACACAAATTAAACTTATTAAATATTATATATAAAAAAAGTTAAACGTATTACTAAAGCCTGTTAAATAAAAAGATTACTAAACGTACACAATAATCATAAACAGACCTTTCTGTCGCACATATGTCAAAAGTATCATAACTGGCGCATCTCCAGGAGTGACCCCATTTCACTGGAGAGTTATAACAGTGTTTCTGTAGTATCACAGGGTCCCTCTTTTTGGAAGAACTATATGGTACCTCTGCGATTCTTCGAGTAATAATATATATAAAAAAATGAATGACAGTGAGTTTCAAATTTAGTTATTTGGGGTATTCATTTTGCAATAATTCCCGCATCATTTTAGTTACAATGATTCCGCACACACGAAATCGTGGAAAGTTCACACACGAAGAAAATAATTTATATAATACGAATTTCTGTCCTTGTCAAGGTGTCCACTTAGGCAAAAATAAATAAATTCAATTCCTCACAGATATGTACATGGAGTTAGAGAAGCGCCTGCATTGATATTAATCGAGTGATTCCGATATTTATAGAAGTTGTTAGGATTTTTAAGATATTCTGGGATATTTCCTTTCTCCAATCCTGATACAAAGGTCGGTTTAAGTTGTTGATTTCTAAGTAATTTCCTGATACTTTCAGAAAAATTAAATACCCTGATTTTATCTACGTTTTCAAGACTGGTAGAAAGTCTTATTATATAAAATCCAAATTATGTGCACGCTCAAGTTGTCTGTGTTTGTGCATTCAAATCATATTTGTCCCGAATCCAAATCCATACCGTTGGACAAATTGACCACATTTTGCATGGTGTCTTGACTTGACCAAGAACAGACCTACACTATGTCTCCTCCCAATTTACACACTGGTGGGCCAAAATCCTTGTAATGGAACGAGAAAATGTTCAGATCTCAAGCATTTTCTTTTAATTGATTTAGACAGTTATAGAGTTGAAGTAGTTTTTGAATTGTACAACCCAGGAGTAAAATAGATTGCCTTTATACTTGAATCAAAATTTGGCAGAGTTTGAAATACAACCAAAATTAGCAATAGGGCAATCTTCATTTCCCTATTCTTCGAACTCGTCTTCTCTCTCTCCTTCCCAGTGGATTTTGTTGATCAAAGAAAGCTCTTCTGGAATGGTAATTTGAAGCATTTTTTTTTAGTGGGTACAAAGAAGCTGAGATTAATATTATACTAAGCGTATGAATAAATCCGCATTGCCCTTCGTTCTGGAAACTTTCCGCATATGGTTTTCCCCGTAGTAAATTACACTTTTTTCTCAAGCTTCTTCGCATAGTTCGCCTATCCGTATAATAAAATTTCGAACTACACTAGAGCCATGATTAAGTATTTTGAGCACGCATACTGGCATGAGAACCTGTTGTACAATGCTACATATCTTTGCAGTTTCGGCTCAGTACTTGACCAACACATCCACATTTATTTCATAGCGAGCATTAATATCCTTAAAACTGATAACTTTAACCACATCTGTGATAGATGCAACAAAAGTAAAAGGCGTGAGATGCCTAAGGCCAGAAATAAATTCAAATTTAAATTCACAAATCTGAGAAATGAGACAAGATAGGAGCAACAGAGCGCGCATCTGTTCTTACTGCTCCGATTTCGAGCCCCACTTCACACTAAAGATAGGAATACCAACTCGCAAAGTTCAGGTAGTCGCAGCTAAAGTAAACATATCTGCATTCATTAAAGGTTGGCTGATAATTGGAAAGTGGTTTCCCAAGTTCCTCTCGATTCCTCTGCTTTCGATTGATTAATTTAGAAGAGCAATGGACATCAAAGAAACACAAGCATCAACTATGCAGTAATGATAGCATAAATTAAATTACAGCAAAGATTATTCGATCTTTTCAAAGTACCACACTTCTATAGAGAAAAGATTCCAACAAAATTGTATTTCCTCCTTTTGCAGTCATGCACACCAAATTTCAAGAATTAATTTGCAAGGTTGCGTAGGCGACAATATGCATTATACTAGGTTGTCAAAATCATTACAATGTCGTACTTGTAGAAACTTGCCAAATTACCGTAAAATAGTATATACCCTCACCTTGACGAAGAAACTATTGCAGCTTTTCGTTCCTCAATATGTTAGCAACGATGGGTGACACTTTTGGGCTGATAAAACATACATAGACACTTCGATTTTCGATCATGTTTTCTGGGATTCTGTCCACTGTACGATGCATTAATAACGGGACCCACATTTTAAAGTGGACCATAATCAGTTACGTTTTCTGGGTCCACCAGGAACACTACCCTTGAGATAAAGGGTGTTTTTTTAAAGGATAATCTTCAAAACTGAACAGCACTTGACACAATTTTAACTGCCTAATATTTATCTTGTACACCATACACTGCTGTGTGTAGTCTGTAGTGCTTACTTTATGCATACACAGCAGCCTCCGGTCATATCGGCCTATCTTGCCACGCCGAACATACAGTTAGCGCAAAAAGTATTGATACACTTAAAAAAATTGACAAAAATTACAGCTTGGGTGGTAATTAAATATATTAAACAAAACAAAAAACTGTTCATCTTTTGATTTGATTCTAAAAAATTAAACAACAACAACAATGTCATATTTTGGAAAAATAAAATCATAAAAATTGAATTTTTTTAAAGACAAACAAACAAACAAAATATACAAGAACAAAAGGTATTGATACAATCCAAATTATCACTATTTGTGTCCTATGTTCTGTGGTTTAATTGGGCGTTTAATACTTTGTAGGGTATTCTTTGCATTTGTTGGATGGCCTGAAATCGATGAGGCGTTGACTGCACCAATTTGGAAGTCAACGATGTCAGAATATTGCCCCATTCTTCTATTAACGCACTTTTCCAGTCTTGTTTGTTTGAAATCTGTGCTGCACGCACTCTTCTTTCTAGATATGCCCAATAATTGTTCAATTCGCTTGATGTCTGGAGACTGGAGAAGTTTCCATGTATTTTGCTGTGTTGTAAAACATCCATAATCGTGTATTATGAGCTCTATGTTTTGGATTATTATCATGCATAAATATAAAATTATCTGTAAACCCCATTTTTTCTGTTGACGTATGGAAATTAGACTTTGGTATGTTAATATAGGCCTTATGGTTCATTACCTAATCAATAAAATGCAGATTCCCCACCTCAGAAGCACTGACACAACCCCAAACTAACACAGAACCATCATCATGCTTTACAGTGAATTGGAGATTTTGCCAATTATTCAATTATTTCAGCTCGGTACTATTTTGCTTCCACGCCTTTTCCCTCCCATCTGAACCAAAAATGTCCATTTTGATTTCGTCCGTAAAAAGGAAGTGATTCCACAATGCTGGGCTCGCGTTTATATCCTGGTTAGCAAAATGCAGAATTTTCTTCTTACGTGTTTCGCTTACAAAATATTTTCTACGGGCTGTTCTTCCGTGTAACTCGTTACCCCGCAGATAATTTCGCACAGTGCTAGCACAGATATCTATATTTCCCTCTTGTCTAAGCGCAACTGCTAATTTTGGTGCACTTATTTTAGGATTACCCTTTACTTTTCTAATCAATGTTCTTTCAGTGTATTTGTTTAGTTTCCTGGGACGCCCAGATCTGTGGCCATTCTTCAATGATTTTCTTTCATTAACCCTACATATTATATGTTGAATTGTTGACTTTGATCTTAAAACTTGTTTAGATGTCTAAGTTCATGATTTACACTTAATATGTAAGCCAATAATTGCCTTTCATTCTGCTTCTGTGGTCTCTTTCCCTTTTCGCCCCATTTTACAGGTTTTCCACACTACTATTTTAGCTACCGTACAGCACGTCGTGAACATACAAACGCAAGGCAATCCAGACTGAAAACTAAATAGGACGAGCAGCTCCCCACCCCTCCCGTTCCACCCAAAGTTGACGAAATATAATAGTGTATCAATACTTTTTGCTCGTTCATTTTCTGTATTTTTAAAAATTTTATCTGACAGCAGCCTTTCGTACAATATTTTGCCTTTGATCTTCTGAAGAATATTGTCTAACAAGTGTGAGAATAAATTACTTTATTAACTTTCATAACAAAGTTCCATGTACTAGGGATTATGCAGATTTTTAATAATTTTGTTAGGTGTATCAATACTTTTTGCTCTAACTGTACTTTGTAATGATTATGAGACGTGTTCTAACATGAATCTCTTTAGTTACACATACACAAGTGAAGTACACAACATAACTGGAGAGAGGGGGGGGGGGGAAGAAAATATCCAAAGTAGCCACACCTTCATCCAACACCACACGAAGTAACACAACAGTTTTAACAGATGTATTTACACAGTACTTGAAAAGCAGAAGAAACTTACTTTGCTCAATCTTTCAGCTCGCCTTCTGCTTAGTTCAGCACGCAGATCCACTTCTTTTTCTTCAGTAATTTTACGTTTACTACCAGTAGTACTGACATCTGAAATAAGAAAATAAGGTTTACATACTAAATGTTGGTAAAAACTAGGGAAGTTCTTAGATACAAACTGTTACACTGAAGTATGCTATTCGTACATCGACTAGTACAACGACATTCGTACATTCGGGGAAGAGGGGGATGGAACAGTGTGAGCGCTGCGATTCTACTATTAACAATCGCCAAGGTTTCGACGGTTCCTTGCTAGCATCTCAGACACACGAACATTTATTTTTATAAAATATGTTGCCAAACTGACAACTCTGGTGCTTAGGGACGAGAACACCTACAGTATTTTTCTATTGTGTCGAATAATGTTCAAGTTTGGTGCGGATACGTGAAATGGTACGGAAGTAAATGCAAAACTTGAAATTTTAAAATAGGTTAGCAACGCTAACAACCGGGATACTTGGGAACACGAACACCCTCAGTATTTTATAGTATGTCCAATAAGTTTACGCCAACTCTGATCTAACGCAAGAGAAACATTCTGAAAAATTGAATATACGAGGGGCGTTCCATATTGATTTACACTATTTTTTTTTTTCAGGGTCCACCATTGAGCTCGTCCTGAAAATTGGAAGGAAGTAGTACTTAGGTCTGCCTTCAGGTGGAAGAGCAATACAGAGACGTGTAATCCCTGTACCCTGCAGCACATTTCACCAACAGCTGTAAGTACGTGAGCGGACAACATGGAAGGTGATCAGCAAGGACAGCGCTGGACAACGTGGTTGCTGTGGAAAGAAGGTGTACAGACTGCGGCAATTCACAGGCGATTGGTGGCAGTGTGTGGAGAATGCGCACCGTCACGCAAAACCGTATACAACTGGGTGGACGGCTGGAAAAGTGGCCGCACATCAACGGCGAAAGGGAACCAGTTCTGGAAGGAAAGTGACTGTGACAACACCAGTGAACAGTTCAAGAGTGGAGCAGCTTATTCAGGACAACAGGTGCATCACGTTCACGGAACTGGAGGCGGCCACAGGACATGCCAGAACCGCATAGTGCACGAACATCTTAAAATGGGTAAGGTGTCTGCCAGGTGGGTTCCCAAATCCCTGAATGCTGCACAAAGACAACAGCGCAAGGACGTGAGCAGTGATTTTCTGCAACGCTACAGCCAGGATCCAGAAGGCTTCATGTCCAAAGTCGTTACTGGCGACGAGACTTGGCTGCACTGCCATGAGCCAGAGACCAAAGCTCAATCAATGCAGTGGAAGCATCAAGGCAGCCCCACGCCAAAGAAGTTCCGTACACAGCCCTCCGTACGCAAACGCATGGCAACTCTCTTCTGGGACAAGGATGGAATCATACTCATTGACTGGATGGAACCCGGTACCACCATTAACAGCGAGTCATACGTGACGACGCTTCGGAGTTTGCGCCGTGCAATTCAGAGGAAACGACCAGGAAAATGGGCGAAAGGTGTGCACCTGCAACACGACAACGCTCGTCCCCACAGGAGTCGGGCAACCACGACTGCCATTAATAAGCTGGGGTTCCCGGTGCTGCCACACCTACCTTATTCTCCTGACTTGGCCCCTTCTGATTACCACCTCTTCAGGGCACTGAAGAAATCGCTGCGTGGACATCATTTCGCCGACTTCCAGGAACTGCAAGACGCTGTCCGGACGTGGGTGCGACAGACTCCGAAAAAGTGGTTCGCAGAGGGCATAGAGAAGTTGCTACATCGGTGGCGCAAGTGTGTAGTTCTTAATGGAGACCATGTTGAGAAAGTGGATGTATCTGCCGAGGATTAAAGGTTCTTATAAGTGCAAAAAAAAAAAAAAAAAAAAAAAAAGTGTAAATCAATATGGAACGCCCCTCGTAAAAAAGGGTGGGTGCTCCACTCTTGAATGCCCCTCGTGGCAATCAAGACGGTTCTGGGCGGGGTAAGCATGATTAAAAGTTCCCTCTTTGTTAGCTACGCTATCAAGGGACCTAACAAAAAAAAAAAAAAAAAAAAATCAGATCACTACAGAAAGTGAGCCAATTTCCCCGACTTTCCAGGACCTTTCAGAATATTTTAATATTCCGAAAAGAATTAGATTATTTTATAATTGTGTGGTCTCCATCATTCTCATTAGCAATCAACACACTTCTCTATTCTTTGATATTTTCAATAAATTTTTGAGTTACAATTTTAGTATTGGCCTTTTAGCATCTTTAGCTCAATGTGGTATAGAATTGGGTAGAAGATGGGGAAGGTATCGGTCAGAGCCTTGCTTAAGATACCATCCCGGTATCCGTCTGATGAAACAGGGAAACACTGGACAGCCTTAGTAAGGATGGTAGGCCGAGAAGTTCGAACTCACATGCTTTACCCATTGCGATCCTAAGTTCGCGACGTTACCGCTTGGAAGGTTTTCATGGAACAACCATAAATTGCAACAGCTTTATCACAGAGAACGATGTCGTTAATAACATATACAAAGTATTTGACTGGACCAATACAAAACATCATGAAGTAGAATTATTTGTTGCTCGCATTGTTGAAAGGGGACGGTCAAAATTTCCCTGACTTTTACATTTGTCATAACACTTATATAGGGTAAAGTGAAAATGCTCATATGGCCGTTATTGCTCTGGTGCTAGGGGTCGTCGGATCGATCCCTGGTCATGCCATGTGGGCTTTGTGGTGGACAAACGCCACGTGCGTGGGTTTTCTCGGGGCGCTGCCGTTTCCTCCCACTTTCTTCATTTCATCCCATCATCATCCATACGGCCTGAGCCATAGTTGCCTAAAGGCCTTAAATATAAATTCAAAATGGCCGTTATTGAACAATTACTATATACCTGGCCAAGCTAACGACTATATTTAGGTTACTTGTTCAATTTTCCTCGTGCCGTGGCATACCTTCCTCATGTATTGGTTTCGAATTGAATTATTTGGTCTTATGCTGGTAGAAGGTAAGAGAGAGGGATAAGGAATCGGCCAGGGCCTAGTCTGAAACATCCCGGCATCAATCTGGTATGACAGGAAAATTGAGGGAATTTCTTAGTCATGATAACATGTAGCTGGATTTAATTAAGCCCAGGACCTTCAGAATGCGAAGCGAACACTCTACCAACTATACTACGTTACGCTCGGTGGCTATGTTACATGTTCTGTACTTATTCAAAGTTTGCTTCCAGTCTAGTATTGTGACGTTGGTAGATAAATGCTATTTGCTCTAGAACGTTTCTTAGTAATAGGTTATATTCAGGGAGTTCAATCGTCGCACATTATTTCAAGAAATCAATTCAATTACGACAAAACTTTTGTAATAGAGTTTACATGTATCGACTACCAAGGCTATTTTGTCACATAAGTTTATGATGTAGTGGTGACTAGGAAATAGTGTAGAAGACACAGATGCAAAGTCCCTATTTATTCAACATTTTCTAGCGGATGATTCTTATCATTTCGAAGTATGAATGCATCAAGATAGTGCTGGACACAAGCATTACATTCAATTTGGCACTAGCCATTTTGGGCGGAAAAGTTTTCATTGAACGAACATTAGCAAAGAACGAAAGATGTTTTCCTTAGTTAAAAAACAAATATGTGAGCTTTTTGTTTGTATGTAAGAGAAGGATCAACAGGTTCTTAGTTACAACTGCGATGCAAGCAACTAAGCATCAATATATCAAACACGATATATTCAGAAGTCTTTTAGTCAGCAAATGACACATACGCATCAAGAAACTGCATTTTCTACAGGTAAATACGTTAACAGAAGCAAATACGTATATCTAGGCAAGTTAAGCAAATAAATAGTTTTCTGAATGTGTGATATATTACTTATAACATCATCGGTTACGACTGGTTTAGTTTACAATGTGCCTATCAGCATAAAGCACTTACATATACCTTCATTTTTATAAATACATATTTACAGCACACACTTAACATTTTGAAAGAACACGGAGTCTTTGTTCGCGTTATTCATAAATATTTAAAATAAATTTTATTTGTGACTATTAACAAAGTTTGAATTCTTTTAAATAACAAGCAAAAAATGTTTATATTCGAGGAAACATGCTACTTCTTACTATTCAAGTATGAGCGACATAAAAAAAAAACTGTATTTATGTATGTGTAACGCTAGTAAGTAAAATCACAAAATTCTTAAAATTAAATTAATAAATTCCATACCTGATTTTGCCTCCTCCTTTCCTTGATCTGTATTAGCACCAGCGATCTTCCTTCCCTTTAAATCTGATTTGCTCTCCATCTTCTTCTGAAACGAGTCGTTTCTCCTCTTCGGTTTGTTAATGGTTTCGGATAAACGTGTAAATCGAACTGTTTCGACTCTATCTTTGCTGTCGTTTGCTTTCAATTTGAACCTTCCCTCATTTTCAGATTCACTCTCATCCGTTGACCATAAGAATTCAACTTTCCTTTTCTTATCTGGAGTATCTTCGTCTGACTCGAAGCTCGCAGTAGGAATTTCTTCTTTAACCCTCTTTAGTTTCGTGTTACTGTCAGCCCTTTTAGTTGGTTCCACCTGTGGTATTCGTTCCGTATTCTCACGAACATTATTAATGGTAGTGTTACTAGTTCTTAACCGGATTTTCTTATCACGTGGTACAATTGGGTCTGTTGATTCGAATTTTCGTCGCCTAGCCTCTAAAATATCATCCCTCGAACCAGATTTCTTGTCCTTCACTAAATTTGTTTCTTTTTCGCTCACTTCTACGCGCCGTTTCCCATAGCTCTTCGATCTTTGTTTCGGGTCTCTAGAATCAAAGTTGTTTTTGGAGTATGGTCGATTACTTTTCGATGAATGTTTTTTGTACCGTTCCTTTGATTGATGCCGTGAACGGCTCCGGCCTACTTTATCACTTCTTTGATATTTCTCATCGTGAGTCGTTTTATCAGAGCGTACTCTTAATGGTGATTTATGTCGTTTGCGAACAACTTCCACATCGTTAACCATTGGTTCCGGTGACGGGCTTAGACTGGGTGTTCTGGAACATCCTGACGAAATCGAAGATTCACCACGCAATCCAGACGGTTTGGTATCTTTCAAAGACGGTGATGATGAATAAGAACGACTTACTGAGTGACTTGCATTACTCGAGTGAGAATGTACCGCAGGTGAATGGGAAGTTCCAATGTCCACGGCTAGATCAGTTTGTTCGAGATCATCTTCCTCTGCAAATAGGTCATCGTGATCTTCGCCCTCTAGTAGCCCCACCGTAAGAAAATCTTCGTCTGCTTTGTTAGGCGTCTGAATGTTTCGGCAATCTGAAGTCTTTTCAACTGGTTGAGAAGTAGAGATAGGTTTCTCCTCAGGCACTCTTTCTTCCACTGTCGACAATGGCTGTTTCTCATAGCTAGCTGAGACGTTAACCGGCGATTTACGACTTGGTAACTTTTCCTCAACGACTGTAAAGGTTTGTTTTTCAGATGAATTTCTGCTTTCCAGAGGGGATTTTGCTCGAGTCAATGATACTTTACGTGGCGATGCGGAACGCTTATCTGATGAAAGAACAGAGAGTGTGCGAAAATGCTGACTTGGACTTCCAGTGACTGCTGCAGCTGTTCTGTTTCGAGGTGATTTATTTTCCCGTGTCCAGTTTGGCGAAGGAGAACGCTGTCTCAACGGTGAAGATAACAGCTGTTTCGGAGATGGTAGCTGTCTTCTAGGTGAAGGAGTTTTCCGCTTTCTTGGAGACGGTGAACGTTGTTTCGGTGACGGTAATCTTCTAGTAGGCGTCGGAGATGATCTGACTGGCGACTGTCTAGTTGGTTGTTGCACCTGATTCCTATGAGGCGACTGCGTCATTCTTTGTAATGGAGAAATTCTTCTTGGAGAAAGAGAACGCCGACGCGGACTACCTCTTCTGGGTGATGGAGTTCTTGAATGCCTGTTAGGTGACCTCCTTCTAGGCGACAATCTTCGCACTGGAGAAAGTCTTCGAGAAAATGGAGATCCTGATCTAGTATGGGGTGACTGCCTCCTAACAGGCGATCTCCTTGGTGGAGGTGACTTGTTAACAGGTGACCTTCGTTCTCGTGATAAGGATCTCGAATGTCTCCTCGGAGACAACCTTCGAGAAGCCATTCTGCGAGGAGATCTTGGTGAATACGACCTTCTAGGTGATAGCGATCTCCTCCTTGGAGATTTAGAACTCCTCAATCTTTCTGGCGACATTCTTCTCGGAGTCACCGATCTTCTACGTACGGGAGATCGTCTGGGTGATAATGATCTACGATTCGATGCTTGTCTACCCAGTGATGATGATCTACGTAATGGTGTAAGCCTCCTTCCTACAGACCTTCTACGAGGTGGTGATCTCGGAGACGGCGACCTTCGATACAATGGAGACCGTCTACGTGGTGGAGACCGCCTGGGTGATAACGATCGTCTACGAAGAGGAGAGAGTCTTCTTGGAGAGGAGGATCTCCTGTAGTATGGTGAGCGCCTTCTTGGAGACGGAGAGCGTGATCTGTAACCTGGTGACTGTCTTCTGGGTGAAGGAGATCGCCATGGTGATCTCCTGGCATCTAAGTTCCTTACTGGGGAAAATCGACCAGCCGAAGGTGACCTTCTTCGAGGTAACGGAGATCGTCTTCTAGGAGATACTGATCTCCGCCTTGAATTAGGTGAATGTCGTCGGGGTGATCGATGTATAGGAGACCTTGGAGATGGCGATCGTCGTCGCCTTGGTGACACCGATCGTCGAACAGGTGAATCTCGCCTTGGGGTTGATGAACGACGTCTACTTCTTTCAGGCGACCACTTCTCTGAGGACACCCTCCGTTGCTCAGGTGACCATCGATCACGAGAATGTTCGTTCTGTGATGGTGGCAACTGGTACACAGTTGTTGGAGGAAAAGAACTTGCCATTGGCGGGATTTGATTATTATACACAGGAGGTACTGAAGATGGCGGGGGAAATCCCATTTGAAAATTAACGGGAGGAGGAACATTTGGAACAAAACTTCCAGGAAACGGCTGGATAGGCACTGAGAAGGAATTGCATGGTTGTGCAGGATATGATTCTGTCGGAATGTATACATCATTCCGAGGTGCTGTAGAAATTAAAACTGGTTGTTCGTGTGCTGGCACGATATTACAATCCTGCATAGAAGGAAAAGGTGTGATTTTTATAGGAGATGAATACGAACTAATCGTTTCTATCCGTGAAACAGGCAATGCATTACTATCGAGTTCGGACGAATCATTTGTCCTTGATACATTTTTCTGCACAGGTGATTGTTTTCTAAAGCTGTCTGTATCACACTTTACTGGCGATTCTGGTTTGGCTATAGCTTTCGGAGATTCCGGTTTGGCTACAATTTTCGGCGATTCTGGTTTGGCTATAGCTTTCGGCGATTCCGGTTTGACTGTAGCTTTTGGCGATTCCGGTTCAATTACTTCTTTACATGAATTATCACATACTTCAACAATAGAATTGTCACATTTTTCTACACTAACACTTTGTTTCGTCTCACTGATTCGTACACTGTCATTTGAAGAAATTTGATTATCACAAGACCCACTTTTATCATCACTGACTGTTTGTTTTTCTTGTATCTTGTAATCATCATCATCAGCATTAAGTTCTGCTTCAAATTCGTCCATTAATTTATCTAAGCTGTCTTCGTCTTGCACTGACAAAACATCTTCATCTTTGTTCTTGTCCTCTGTGTCCGGAACACTTTGTTCTTTTGTTGCACTATCAGAAACATCTTTTTCTTCGTCACTAGAATCATCGTGCAGTAAATCATCCAGATCATTGTCATCACTATCTTCACTATTAGAATCTTCGAATCGACTGAACTTCGTTCGAACTGAAAAGAATAAACATTTAAATATTAACAACCAATTCTTTAAACATTAGAATTTAGTAAGTTGCAATAATAAAGCAACATATACTCACAAGAGGGCTGAAATTTGTTCGCTCATTAACTACGAACGAAATGTGCAATAAGGCAGGACCTTGTGCTACGCGAATACGTTTTTTGAAGATGAATTACAATTTTTCTGATTGTTTAAGTCATTATTTTCGTGCAAAATGGTACAACTCAGAATTCGTGGATGGAAGCAAAATGTTAACCACCATCTATCTACTCTATTCGATTTGTTGAGCGTATAAAATTTTCGCGAAATTCTGCTGTCCCTAACCATTAGGCTTGAAGAAGCGTTAACAGCGACTTCAAAACTGTACCCGGACACTTCCTGGACATTATTCTGTCCCGAAAGTGTACTGACATAACTGTGAAGTCACTATTAACATTTGATTAAGGCTAATGTTATCCATTATAATTGAAGTATGAAACAAACTTAAGTTCACCAGTTATTATTATTTATTTTTTTTGTTTACCTGCAATCAATTTTGAATAACCGATGTAAAACGAAAAAGCCGGGAAAACCTACTAAGATTCCCGCCTTAGGTCAGCTGGCTTACGAAATGCCTTAAATATGTATTTCAACAGTATTATTTTATTATGCTATAATGAAAAGTCTCATTAGGTCAACAATCAAATGGCTAATATAATTCTCAGTACATCTCATTATTATATAATACCGCTCAAAAATTCTGGGAACTGGTGGAATGTCTAGATGTTAGCAACATGGCTGCTCCCTAGCACCTGTTCTTTCTGTCCATCTCCTCTCCTATAATGGGAACACGCATGCGTGAAACGGTGCCGCATTTTTATTGTCTCTTAAGTTACTATAAACCTGTCTTTGATTTATTGAATTCTTATTAATATACTGAACGACGTGGCGAGCTTTTAAGGAAAGGACCTACAGCTTTTGGTAAAGTGGTCTCAGAAGCCACTCTGTTCAATGGACACGGACAGGAACTAAACCTGTGACAACGCGCTCAGAAAGCGAGGACGCTAACCCATCGTCCACCCCGAGGCCATCTGTCTTTGAATTCTAATGTGGAAATACCTTTATGTACCTTATATTAGCAATTAATTCTGAGCTACCTAAATTAATCTTCGTCAAGATACCTAAAGCCTTATGAATACAAATTATTTCTCTACATACAGTATCAAATTAAGACTTGTCACCATGTTGAACACCCGTTTCTTACAAGTTGTAGCCCTATTTCTTGATATCTGGCTCTGTGGTCATTTCCATCAACTTCGCACAGGAATCCATTACGATTCTTGGCAGTTATACTTTACCCGGTCCCTGTAGTTGTTTATAACGTCGTGGACTTCGGGTCATCAATGAGGAGACACGCGAGTTCGAGACCCCCTGCTGGCCATGCTGTCTAAGGTTTTCCTAAATGTCACCAGACGAGTGTCAGAATAGTACCGCATCTAAGGCCCTGGTTGATATCTTCCCTATCCTCGAGAGAGGGATTGTTGAGGGACACTATCCCTCAGATGCGACGGGCTTAAGCTAAAGCATAGACTTCATAATAGATAGACTTATCACGCTTCCCCATTTCTGGCTGCGCTAAAACTGATGCCATACACGTCATATTCTACTATGAGTTTTATGGCAGAGCTACCTAGCGGATGGCTTCAAAATCACGTGCTCTGAACAAAAGTCCATTAGTTTTAGCGCAGCCAGAAATGGGGAAGCGTGATAAGTCTATCTATTATGAGGGCTATGGCTAAAGTTACATGGACGATTGATATCTGAAGGTTAATTTAACATTTTCATTTTACAAACAAAAAATTGGCGTTTATATTATGTGAATTAATTAATTCCGGGATCTCTACTACCTTTTACAAAGACCGGCGCCTACACTATATAACTTAGTGGCGAGAGTTCGAATCTCAACATGACGGTCAACTAAAATTTACGTACAATTTCCCTCACACGACTAAGTCCTCTAGTTAAGAATCGCAGAATGCTAGGATGTGTGTCAGTTTGAATTGGACAGAAATCATCTCATCCTACAATTCCCAACTAGTTTGGAGCTGACCTTTGCTGCACATCTGTAACGATGAGCTTTAATCTACGTCCACAGAATTAAAGTGTTTTGGTTACAGATGAGTGGCAACGTTCAGTATTAGTGTAGTCCATAATAAACAACTAATCCTCATGAGTAGAAACCATATTCTATTAAAGCATTAACTGGATAACGGGTGATCAGGGTTATGATAAATTAAAGAATTCGAATCCCCTTTCTCATAACAATGGAACCTGAGGCATAGTAGATTAACGTAACGAGCTGCTAATGGATTTACAATGAAACATCCATCCTCGCGAATGATTTCGGCAAACTAAAACTCAATTTGCTTAATTAAAACATTTCAAAATAATGAAAAAATTGCAGAAACTGGTTATGTTCTAATTCAAAGTAGCTTTGAAATCAACCAGAGAATAAAACAGAGTCGGACAAACATTGTTGAATACAAGATTTCAAACTCTAAGTCCACTTACTTGTTTGGAAGTCACTGTTGTCTAGCAAATCGGAATCCGTGGTAGATTAGCTACTAAATACTTAAGTTCCCTAGCTCTCGAATGATTGATGAAGACTGCCACATTGTCCATCCTAATTTACCTCTACAATATCATTTTGATTACTTGGCTTTCTGGAAATTTCCTCCTGTAATTTTGACATCTGTGTAAATGTAACGATTCCGTGTTGCGAGATAAGAGTGGCCCCCGGTCATTGTATTCCAACGCATGTTTGTCGGCTGTATTTCTTAATCCTGTTCAATGACACGCACTACCGTGACGTTATGTTCTTTTAGTATGCCTCAAATTCCTGTCATAAATTCTATTCATTAAATTCTTTATAAGTACATAAGATGACAATCATTTTGTTTCTGTACAACCTTAATAAAATGTTTTAGACACCCAAAGATGTGTCACAAAGGGAAGTTAACTTAACTTTTACACCAAGTTAGCTTAATTTTAAACTACTATGCTATAGTATATATACATCCTGAAGTAAATCTCTACAAATATTCCAAGCAATTCTACGGCATAGCGCACAAAAATTTACCAAAGAAAGAAAAATATTCGTAGAGAACCCACCTTGTTTTGGCTTTTCTTTCTTCTCCTCTATACCACCTCGATAATATCTATCTTGCGGTAATATTAATCTCGGAGTTTCTTCTTGCTTAACTATAGAATTGGCAGGCTTCGGAGGACACACTTCCTCTACAGAATCTACAGGTACTATTGAAATAAGATTCGATTTCTGAACGCCAGGTCTTCTAAAATTCTGAAAGGGAGAAAACAAAGACACATACAAATGAAATGCCAAATGTATCATTAAAAAAAGCTAAAAAATTACAAGGTTTACCTGAGTAAATTCATGGCATTATGACTTAATTTCATCATAACTTTTCTATAATTTGCATGACATACAGAGCTCGAAATTAGCGGTGGTCTACTGGCTGCCGACCAGTAAAACTTCCAAGGGCCAGTAACTTGAAAATATCAGTGTTCCTGTGGGCCAGTGCTTTCTTAAGATCCAATGTATTAATAAACATACCTGTAGGCTATATTTAACGTTTTATCGAAATGCTTTCTTATAGTTTCCAAAACCAAAGAACAAAAATCGTGATACCGCAGAATCTTAGGAACTAACATATCAGCTGATGCCGGACACCTCTGCCGCAAGTGCCGGAGACAGGAAACGTAACTCCCTCGTATGCAACGTGGATATGCCTTCTTATCACTGAATCCATATTGTCTAATTATGACGTTGTTCGGTAGTATCCTTCTTTATAGACAAAAGGACAAATAGGTGCAACCTGAGGTCATTATATTTCTCCCTACAGCCTCAGACTCCCACTAGAAACTTCCGAAGATAGTGTAATAACACAAAGGGAGATGATTCAGACATCAGGCATGATTCCTATTTGTTAGCATGGTCTTGATTGCTTTGACATAAAATTTTTACAGGGATATAATTATTCTTTCGGTATCCTATATAGGTCCGTAGCCTAAATGAATACGTATTATAAAGTGGACTAAAAAAAATACGCTGATTTTAATTATTTACTGATCTGAAAAAGGGTCAAGATTTTTGTAGGACCAGTGAAGGAAAAATTTCACTGGACCTGAGGACCAATGCTAAAAAGATAATTTCTAGCCCTAAATGACATGTAGACGCCTGTTGGAACTAAAGATATATGGAAAATTGCTTAAATTAGTTTGCTAACACGTTGACCAACATCGTATCAACATGCTGATCGAAATTTACGTTAATTGTAGAATTTATTGATAATATAATGAATATATACAGGGTAAGTCAAAATGATGGACCCGATTTCATAAATTTATTTTGTGAAATATAATGAACATATCTTAATGTGAGCTACGCGCAAGGAAAGGCAAAAGTTCAAAGTTCAAAGTTTAGTTGATGTCCCGCGTGGTTGCATTGTCTACCGCTACGCGGCGCTGGAAGCAGTTAACGAAAATGGCGCTGACTGGAGAGCAGAAATCGTTCTGTGTGCTGGATTACCATGTAAACAACTCTGTGATGAGTGTTCAACGGCATTTCCGTACCAAGTATGGCAGAGACCCACCTACTGGAAAAAACATTCGTACGTGGTATGAAAAATTCAGAGATACGGGCTGCATCTGTAAGCGAAAATCGACTGGCCGTCCTTCAGCTGAGGAAGAGACAGTGGAACGTGTTCGCGCCAGTTTTGTGCGGAGTCCACAGAAGTCTACCTACCGGGCAGCGAGGGAACTTGAAATGCCACAGAAAACTGTATGGCGAATTCTGCGGAAACGTTTAGAAATGAAATCCTATCGCTTGCAACTGCTACAAGC
>JAGDQP010005612.1:55675-76905 GCA_022664845.1 Lepisma saccharinum
CTGGGGAACTGATAATCCCCACGCAGTTGTGGAACACCAACGCGATTCACCCAAGGTGAATGTGTTTTGTGCCATTTCCCCTGAAAAGATTTATGGGCCCTTTTTCTTCCTTGAACCTACTGTGACAGGACATGTTTTTCTTGATATGCTGCAACAATGGCTCCTTCCACAGCTCGAAGAGGATAGTGCAGATTTCATTCTTCAATTGGATGGTGCCCCTCCGCATTACCATGGCAGCGTTCGGGATCATCTCAATGAGGCATTGCCACAGCGCTGGATAGGCCGTGCATCTCAGGAGGATCGAGTTCTCATTCGTTGGCCACCTCGTTCCCCCGATCTGACCCGTGTGATTTCTTTTTGTGGGGTTTCATAAAGGATCGTGTTTACGTACCACCACTTCCAGCATCATTGGGTGACCTTCGCGCCCGCATCACAGCAGCCATTGCAGAGATTGACCGTGACACACTACACAAGGTTTGGCAGGAGATAGACTATCGGCTTGATGTGTGTCGTGTTACGCGAGGTGCTCACATAGAGCACTTGTGATGTGACTGAAAAAAACTTTGAGAGTTACCCTTCTTACCACATGTATTACAATCAGATATGTTCATTATATTTCACAAAATAAATTTATGAAATCGGGTACTTCATTTTGACTTACCCTGTACAAAATGTAATCAGTGAAATCGTGTAAAAACCATTCCAATTGAATTAGCATTATCATTAACAAGGGAATTCCTTTTAAAAAACAATCAAATTAGAAGTACAAGAAATACTCAAACTAATTTCGCTTTCAGTACTTAATGTTTTCCACTTTGAGGATTCAAAAAATAACATATTGCTACTGGAATTCCACTGTCACCGATAATGGCTATCACCATGGATCATCTAGAAACTTCTATGCTACCGAACCAACTTTGATGAAGGCCTTCTCATATATAATTTAAATTCGAAGTAGATGATCTTCTCAAAGGCCTCAACTCTTTTCACTTTAAATTGAAATTCAAACATGAGTTAGAAAACTCTGGTAAATTTAATTATTTAGACCTCTTAATTTCCAGAAAACGTAAATTTCAGATCACTGTATACAGAAAGCAATCCGCCTCCCAGTTTATTTTCATCAATAATTTGGTCATTAATACTTACTAAGTTAATGTGAGAAAAAACATTTTTCTAGTCTACAAACAGTTAAAAATGGATAGAAACACGAGGCAAAAGACTACTTATACCCCTCCAATTTTAACCGTAAGCCCCCTCCCATAACTGAAAACCCCTGCACGCACAGCTTGTTCAACATGTCAACAAAACGATCTAAGTAATATTTCATGTAGATTTAGTTCCAACAAAATGACCTAGCAACATTTATAAAACAACTGAAATGAAGTTTCCAAAATCCGGAAGTGACGATCAAGTTCAAAACTTTACACATATATCTGTAACTCTTTTTTCCTAGCTTGATTTATGTTTTCAAAAACACGTATTCATGCAGAAACACATATCTATGTAGTGTTGCCATAGTATGATTTCTAAATTCAAGGTGAACAACAAGTATGGAAATACCACTTGATGTTTAGAAACGTCTAAAAGTATGAAAAATAAATAATGAATATTTGATGGGAAGTGCCACCCGTTAGAGCGTATATTAATGACCTCCAAGCAAGCACACTTTCTCTTAAGCCAACACGTTCCATACATTATCCACTCGATGACGTGAACTGGAATTATAATGGTTACGAAGAGTAAACAAATGTTACGTATGGAATACTAACATACAGAGTAGAGGAACGCTATATAGAGTAGAAGCGTGGATTTAACGAGTGATCAGAGCAAAAAAAAAAAATCGAAATGGAAACTTTGAGAACAGAGGAAATAAATCAACTGGACACATCACGTGCTATGAAGAAGTGTTGAAAAAAGTAGGTGAGAGACGAACCATACTTGAAGAATCAACAGAAAAAAAAAACTTTAGGACACTGGTTACGCAAAAACTAACTGAAGATTTGCAATTTAAGGGGAAAGAAAGAAGAATGACGGCGTTAAAATAAATTATACGTTAAGACAACATGGAAACCCAAGCTCAGAATGATAATTAGAAGGAATTAACTAGGCTTGAAGGATCAGCCGCTTTTGGGAAAACAATAATGTTACAATGCAATTACTCAATCCGATTTCGAAGAACTCCTCCCTAGAAGGTTCTAAGATCGAATCTCATCTGGGGTAGTACAGATGTTAAAAGTTGCGGTGTAAAACAGCCAGTTACTAAGAGATGAACCACAAACAAAATATATATTTTGCGTAGAGGTATGAGACTCTTTAATGATAACCCTTATCTCCCTCTGTGTGTGTCTCAACAATTCTCGACAGCAAGTAAGAGATATGAGACAAACATTAAATACCTATAGAGGTACGATAATGCTAACCTTTGTATGCAAAGCGCTTCGGAACCTTTCTCGACCTATATCATGTGAATCCAACGACACCACTATCATGGCGGTATTATCCTCCCGCCCAATTTTTAAAATACATACGTGTGTGTGTATGTATTTTGCCTCAAATATATGGGGGAAAAAAAAAAACTTTCACGCCCTACATCAACGTTGTTGGGAATGGTAAGACGAATTTAACTACATCAACACCGTCGCGGCAACTCCTTGTTATTCTGGATACTAAAGAACAACATGCTATCTCAACACATGGTATTCTTGAGAATAGTATTTCTTTCAAATATTTAGTAGTGGTATACCAAAAACCTAACTTTCCAATTCTTAAGAGGGCTCCTCGCTCCAATACTCCAATTTTTAACATTTGTCAAAATATTTCAAAAACTAAGAGTATTATCAAAAATGTAAATTCACAGCGCATTAGAACTTACGAATTACTGTGGAATGCAATGGACAGCGATATCGAGATCGTGTCCATTGACGAGTGATACATTTTTAAAAATTATGACGTCATTATTTAATTGAAGTCTGAGCACTCATCAATCGACAAGATTTCGAGATCGCTTTCCATTGCATTTCATAGTAATTTGTAAGTTCTAGTGCGATGTGAATTTATATTTTTGATAGTACTCTTATTTTTTTTTTTAAATATTTTGAAAAATGTTAAAAATGGGGGAACTGGAGCGAGGAGAAACATGATTTTTTTTTTAAACCAGGTTTCTTTGGATTAAATACTTTGCTTTATTTATTTATATTACATATGGATAAAAATAAGTTTGTTTCTCGTTAATGTCCGTATGCAGCAGCGGTTATGAAGGACGGGACCTACAGCTTAAAGTGGAATCCGAACCACTACTAGGTTTGCACCTGAGAGAAACTGTCCTCCCACCTGGACTCGAACCCTGGACCCCTTGATAACAAATGCGATGACCGACCTTGATTACCGACTCATCCACGGAGAACATCTGATAGAAATACGCTGTACTGATCTTGCATACTTGTGATATAATTATTAGGAGTCACTTCAGAACAAAAATAATACACAACTGCACAAGTGAAATCACTCTAGAGTTATACTAACTAAATCTATGGTTTACGGAACTCGCAAGTTCATCGCCGCAGTAACAAACGTTCGCCATTGGATTCTATCCTGGGCAACATTAAGTCAGTTTTTATCACGAACCCCTAATTCTCGAGTTCTACACATTATTAAAATAAATGGCCAATTTCAAAAGACTACAAAGTAGAGATCTAATTTTGTCGAAGCTAGTTCCCGGAGTCAGAAATACAGCGACTTAATTTGCATATCAATAAAAAAAAAAAAGTGAATAAAGATAGTACGAATTATTTGAGTTCACTCTGGCTCTGAACCGTCCATACGTATACATATAGAAAATACTTTTGACTTCAATAAATTCGTTTCCTGGGGTTTTTATAAGAAAAAATCTTGTACGGAATTTCGGTGTATCTGAACAATACTAAACATTATTAGAACAAAATAATATATAGAATTTTTGCTTTGATTGCAATTGCATAATAATAATAATAATAATAATGTACGTCACTGGATGTGGTCGATAAATTTTGCCAACTTCTATCAATATAATTAAGCAAAGGTAATTTGCTTCACTATGAAACAACATGCATTCAGGCAATCAGAAAGACACAATTTGCTTTCGTTTCGTTTGTTTAGGCTTAACGTCCTTATGTAAAAGCAAGGTTATAAAGGACAAGACCTACTGCTTACGGTGGCATCCAAACCGCTACTCGATTTGCACTTTAGAGAAATTCTGTGGCCCCATCGAGAATCGAACTCGGAACCCCTTGATTACAAGGTAAAAATTATATAAAATTAACGCAGATGGTTTAATATGTGGAATCGTCACCATGAAGTTCACACTACTTATGGTATTTTTGCTTTTATTATTATTATTATTTTGTTTAAACCATTTTTCTTTTTAACACCTTGTTTTAAACCAGCCATTCCTGTGAAATTGTTTTAAGAAAATCAAAGCTGATCAAGAGTGGAAGATCGGATTGATGTCAAAAGTCGACAAGTAAACAAACTATTAGGCAAGAAGAAAACAATAATGACAGCACGCCCGCAGCCAGAAGGGCCCCCGGGGTTGCTCAAACTTTTCTTGACCCCAATAAAAATCTACTTTTGTGTAAATAGGACGAATTTAAATATTGACCTGTGCCCCCTCTACGTTGGTGATAGCCCTGGATGATAAAGAGAGAGAGAGAGAGGGGGGGGGGGGAGTAAGTCAGTCTCAAGTTTTTATACAGTACTGAAATTTGGTTCTAGAAACTTATGATAATGATAAATAGGATGCTGAATTTGAATTTATTTAAGGCTTTAGGCATCCAAGTTCAGTCCGGGATAGGGAAGGGGAACGGATCCGGGAAGGTGTAGGCCAGGGACTAAAATGAAGATACCATCCTGGCATTTGCAATTAGGATGGTCGGCCACTGGGACTGAACCCACGACCTCCCAAATTCTAAGAGAACGCTTTACCATTAATCCACGACTTTTGCTCGGTTATAAATCGGCTGTCTTTAAAGTAAAAAAAACAAATGGTGAAAATACTCGTCACATGGTATATACACAAAGATTTACAAAAAATATACTAATGAAAGTAAAGCGGTCAACTTACAAAATTAATTCGTTGATTTCCTCTACGAAAATTTCTTCTAAGAGGTCTGGCTATTTGATAGGTACTATCAATTGGAATCTGTTGTCTTTGTTGAACATTCGTGGTTTTACTTCTTAATGTCTGTAATGCTGCATTTCGAAGTGCTTCTAAGTCGTCATCATCACTGCCATCTTGATTCGGGACTGCAGATGACTGAACCTAAGAACAGAAAAGAATAGTTACAAAATCACAATCGAAAAAAGTTACACCCCTTTTAACATGTATTATAAATTGCACTTACAGTTAAAATCATTATAGCATCTTGGAACATAGCCCGCTTCCATTCATTTCATTATTCTTGGCTATGGGAGAAGAAAGGTATCAACCTCGCATTCGCTTGTGTATGATGGGGTAAGAATAACCGTCGTTAGCAGAACATATTATTATACCGCAACCAGGAAGGTCATTAAACCAAGGTTTAACTTGTCCACTCTTGATAGCGGACGAACGAACGGCGGTAGAGGAGTCGAAGTTGGTACGAAGTAAATATTGAGAGGGAAAAGCGGGTCATATAATGTTCAACACCGGATGAGCAGTGTTGCTAACTCAATAAAGTTGTATTGCGTCAAATGGTAACTACATCAGCATATAATAGAAGTAAAATCTACATATCAAACGCAAACCGACAAAACTACACAGGCCACTCAGTGTTAGAAGGTATATCCGCTACAGCATCACACGCATCCGTAATTCTATGGACTACGGCTTAAAACAATAATAGACATACAATCATTATTGCAGTATATTCATTATCCACTGTAATCTATTTTTTTTTTCTAAATCCACATTGGTGATCTCTAATTTTTTCATCTACATATGCGTTCTGGCGTGTTAATATGATATTACTCAGCACTTTGTAACATGTTGGGAGTAAAAGAGATTAGGTGGTAATTATTAGATTTATAATAACCTTTTTATTATAAAGAAGAACATTTATTGGAAGCTCCTTTCTCCGTATAGTACTTATCAATTTATGTAGCTCCCTGACTAGTGCTGTTCCTCCTGCTTTAATTAATATTGTCAATTCCTGCTGATTTGAATTTTTTAATCGAAATTTCGACCTCAATCTCGCTAGTTTCGGGTATCCACAGTTCTGCGGTACAGATTTCAAATTCCTCTGTTGGTTTACCTGTGTGTACATTAAAAAGCTTGTCGAAATAGCTTTTCCCACACATCGAGAATTTTAGTCGGATCCGCCTGAAGATCTTCACGTTCATTTCTGATCATCCCTAGCCTTCTTAGCTTGTAACATTTTCTTAACGAGTTTATCCCTTTGTATAGATCTCTAGTGTTATTTGTATTACAGTTTTTCTCTTTCGCATTTATCAAACCAAGGTTTGTTTTTCTGTCGTTTCTTCTCACATACACATTCTTTTGCTGCACTAGTCACTGAGATACTAATGGTCTCCCCATGTTATTCACATCAATTGTATTATTATTATTATTATTATTATTATTATTGTCATCTTTATTCATACTTGAGTCGGCTACGATTTGAGATTTCAAGTTAGTAATCTGCCTTTACGCTCTGATTATCTAATAGTTTTACTTCGGAATGCAGTTCTTTTGATCCTGTTTTCTCCCTGTTCGAGATGTACAACTTTTCCTCCTTTTGTAATCGCCAACTGATCGTCAGTATCACCTTTCGCTCCTCTTCATCTATCTACTATAATACGTGGGCGATCTGGTTGTGTGTTTACCCATCCGGAGATATCCATGTGCATTTGTATACTGGTATATCTTTGTGTTCAATGTACATGCCCTTTACTATTATTATTATTATTTTAAATAGCAAACATGACCAGTTTTACGCCATTGTTGTTGCTGACTTCGTGAAGACGTGATTTGTTTATAGTCGACTTTAAACTTTGTTCCCTACCTACCTATGAGTTGAAATCCTCCAACAAAATGTTCGTATCATGCTTCAGTAATCGGTCAAACAACCATTAGCACTGCTATGTATTTAATATCAAATTAGAAATAGGCAAGACTATTATCAATACCTAAAGTATAGTTACACTGGAATATCATCCAAACAACTACTGTAGATAAACAAGACATCGTATTCCTGAAGAATAGTCGTAAATTGATTGACCTTTGAAATGTCACGAATTATTCAGCCCAACAGATAGTGTAATTCCATACCGTTTATTGTATGACGGACTTGACAACTCGATACTGCGATTGCAGCATTAGACTCGACGACATGTTATTTACTAATAAACTTGATGAAACAAGACGTCATCTCAAAACCAATGAATGATTCGCAAAGAAACGGAGACAATAAAACAAAACCACTATTTGAATCACGCACTGTTTGAACCAGTGCACAGTTTTGCGTTCGACTGGGCGGTGCAGCTTACACATCAACGGTTCGGAGGTATGCACGAGTGCAAGTAGTGTGACCCCAGAGCAAACATCTTACTCTTATTGCTAATTAATTAATATATATAAATATTAAAAAAAATAATTTAATTAATGTAAGTGTAATTAAATTGTTTTTTTTACTGCAGGTCAAAATAAGGATAATAAAATGTTTTCTAATGTTAAATCAAAATTGGGATAACAAATTTTATAATGTCAAAATAGGGTAATTGTCCAAGTCAGGGAAGTAGATTAAACCCAGAGAGATACGTAGGGCTAATGCAACTGGGGGAAAGAGAAAGGAGATAGAAGGAAATATGTGTATATCGAAAAAGAAAAATGTAGGTGAAATCAAGTATTGTGAAAAGGAAATGTATGTATGAGTTTTATATATGTATACTGTGTGTGTGTGTACGTGTCTTAAAGTAAGGTGTATGTCGACGTAGAACGCTCCTACACTTTTACCAGCACCAAGCAGATGTTGTTCTTACTACGGTCACTCAAACCAAACTCCGAATTCTGGTACACAACTTCACTCACTGCAGACATGGTTCATTATATAAATCGCAGATGCAAACACTTTCTGTCCCTGCTCGGGAATGAGTGTAGGTGGGTGCAAACAACTGACAGTCATACTGCGTTCTGTGTGAGAAGGGATTATAGATGGCGTTACTAGCTAGCAGAAGGAAATAAGCACCAGTCCGTTCGAGTGACAACTTACACTTCCAGTCCACAGAGTACAATACCGAGCATACCAACCGAACAAAGCTATAACCTTTCGTTAACGATCTATATATTCTGAACCGCCGGAAGGGGACTGTACTTAAAAGAGGAATCCTGTTGTACAATGGTGTGACTAAGTTCCCCATAGAAGAAAGTGTATTTGCCCTTTCAAATGCTATCTTGACCCTCTCATCCGGCTTCTTGTATCACTAGTATGTCCATCGCGTACTTCTCAGCCTCACATATTACAGTCCGAAGAGCGTCCGTTTTGTGTAAAGTTTGTATGTGCCACGTTCCTATTCTAATGTCTTTCTTAATCCTGTTCTTGGAGCCCCTACCAGGAAATTCGAATGGGGAACTAGTTTACCTTCGGAATAGTTATAAACTTTACATTTTCGTTAAGTATAAATTGTTTCTGACCAATTTATAAAGAAATTAAACAGTGTGATACAAATACATTTTACGTAGGGAATGTTATGAAACAATAAGTTTTGTTTTGTAAACAAAAAATGGGTTTTCTATATTCGTTTTCATATATCTTTTAAACCATAATAAACAAACAGTCAACTTAAAATGTGAATTGGGTTCCTACATTCTCTTCTAACACTTTGCGCGTAACTTGAAATAAACCAAACAATCTGTAAAAATTTCTGACCAATTACTTTGGTTGGGGCTTACATCACTAAAAGCCTATCATTACTTTCGAAGCATAGTAATATTACACTTTTCTATTTTAAATCAATTACTTTTATTTTTAACCATGGATCTACTCCCCCCTCCACACACACACCTTGATTTGTCCATCAAACATGCCAATGCTTCGCTTTTCTTTTATGTTCAATGAAGTTCATACTGGGTATAACACACTAACCTCTCCCAACAGCTTCAATTACAAAATTTAGATTTGATAGAAGTTGGATTACTGATCAAAAGCACCAAAGAGTTGGTCAGGATAAAAAGCGACAAGCAATTAGTAAGACGACAAAGTCACTGGCTAACAACAGCAAATAAAAGGAACTGTGACAAAAGACAGACGGAGCGGTGACTCCGTCTCGTCCTCTTTCAACTGAATATTATTTATGGCCTTCAGGTATCTAAGGCTCAGGCCGGGATAGGAGAGAGGAAAAGATTCAAAAAGGTGTCGGCCAGGGTTTCTGCTGAAGAACGGCGTGCAAAAATTTACAAATAAACTTCTCCTAATTCGCCACACTTTTTTTTTTTTTTTTATACCTTGTCATCTGCTATGTCATGACTGCAGTTATAATGTCCGTAAACCACAGAAATGTCTGGAGAAAAATTTATACGAAAAGGCGCTGGTCGTTTTGTATGCGGTTCAAATCAGATGCAAACCACGAGAAATTAAATTTTCTTTACACTCGCCACATTCGCTCTCTAAACTTTTAATAATAATGCAAATATTGGAAGTAAAATATAACACAAATATTGTTTCAATTTCCGAGGCTTTTTTTCAAACACAGCAAAAAGCTACTTTGCTTGCATCCGTTCGGTATCTGTGGCACATTGCATTCATTTTGCAACGACAATAACGTGACTTTTAGACAAAATAACCTTTTAGAGAGGTTATATAACGTGATGTGCGTGTATATAACAGTGCAGTAATGGTGGTTCACCATAAATATACACAGAGCTCGTGTTTTCTAGCGATTAACGCTTAAATGTATTGGTTTTTCAATTACTTGTCTCGTATAATTTTTAAGCTGCGAGTCAAACTTGACTCACAATCGCACTAGTTCCTAGATATGTTCCCTTCGTTGCGATTCCTTTGCCAAAAGCCATAATTTTTTTGCAACCCGCGTATTTTCTATTACTCGGTTCTGTATCCAATTTTTGTATAGGTGCATTCCATTGCACACAGAGTGGGATTAGCACTTTCGCAAGATTCTAAGTGTATTGAAGACTTAATACCAGCTGTCCAAGTACTATTTTAATTCTGTGGCTGAATTTCCCATACTCAAGTGCTGTAGCAGCTTTTGAGATGAAATAGACGCGAAAGAAATTTACGCAAAGTTCTATGTATATAGTGTAAAAATTAATTAAAATGAAGAGGAAAAAACTGTTCAATTTTTCTCTGTATTACGAAAAAAATGTAAGAGAAGAGAAAGAGATAAGTTCCTGTCTATGTGTTATAAAAGATAAAAGTGTTATCCTGAATAAGTGAAGAAAAACTGTGAATTTAACCATTAGAAATGGTATAATGCTTACGTAGTTAGTAAGTACAGCAATTACTGTGCATCTTACGAAAGTTCATTTAAAAATATATAATGATCTCCATAACTTCATTTTAAATATAGCAAGTTTTACGAAGGTGGGCCCCAATTCAGTAAAACCTAGTGTGTTTTTTTTTTTTTTTTTGGGGGGGGGTTGAGCACACTTAAAAAGCAAGTGGATTTTTTTCATTAACTTTTGTTTTTAAATGAAGGCATCATATCTACCAAAAATCATGAAAATCCAAAGAGGTCAGTCTGGATCACTGTGTTGATTTGACATGGATTCACCCTGTACTTAAATGAGGGCACTTCCCAGAAGTGCATAATAATGAAAACCATTACATTTTAGATTGTTAGAATGCAATCACGACTCTTAATTATAACTCTGAAATAATATTGCTACCTAAAATCTACAACACTACCTTTGTGATAATGAAATACAAGGGTGTATTCGAGTTTAGTCAGGGTCGATTTCTTCATTTCAGTATTTAGGCCCTACCTAATGAAACTGAGGGTGATCCCTGGAAATCCTCAGTCAAAATATTTGGTCGTAGGGTTCGAACTCACTTGGCTACCCACTGCCGATCCGAAATCCGTATATATATCGTTAGTTTATATCTATTGTTTGTCAAATTTTGTAGTTGACTCTCAACTTTCTGTACCGAGAGTCAAATTGATTCTTAAAAATTTGGGTCTAGCGCGAGCTCTGTATATATAATGTACAAGGACATACAGTTTGATGTTAAGTTTACTCCTCGGGCCCTCCAAAATGTACAGGAGAAATATAATATTTCAAACGAGCGTGTGGAAGGGTTGGAATGCCAAATATAAGTTTCGAGTCACGGAAATGTGAAAAGCTAAAGTGTGTGGTAATGTTTAGAGGCTGGCGCGTTGAGGGTGAACAAATGGAAATCTAAATTTAATTTTTTAAGGACTCTTGGCTACTTTGGCTCAGTACGGATGGATGATGATTGGTGGAATGAAGCGAGATGGAACTGGATAATTCCTAGAAAACCCACGTACACAGTCTCTGTCGCGAGCAAATGGAGTGAGTAGTAAACGTCATCTGCATCGCGTACAATGAAAGATATCTAACTTGATTTGAATTAACTCGTCACTGTTCTTACAACATAGTACCCGTTATTAGTGTTCGATTTGTGATTAATTATGAAGGGTTGTTGGTAACTTGAAACATACTACCTGGTTGGGTAGAAATACAAAGATTTTATCCCTGGTTGGAATATTTGGAATCAACAACCGACGATTAAATTCTTACGCAACAGGGAAAATCCCCGGAATCCGCCACAGCAAATCGAACACTATCCGTTACTCTCAATACGTGTCATTCACAACACGACGTAACGCCACTCATTTCCCTCCACATGCCGCATGTTCCCTTGTATTGATAATGTCGAGTGCGTGATTATCGAAACACCAAAAAACACAGATGTATTTTTGTTAACAGTTTTTAGAATACTGGTTGTCGCTAAGTGTTTATAGAAATGTCTGTGAATTGTTTACAGTGTGTGTAGTATTGACCGTGCACACACGGCTTAATAGCTGGTAGATGTGGTACCAAAAGTACAGTTTATCCAGTGAGTTAGTAGCCTCTCTCTCATTTCCTTAATTATCAGCTGCTATTCATGTTATATAAACATCTGGAACAAATTGGTTCACCTTTGGAGGAAAAAGGAAATCTTCCAAGATGCTTTCAGTGCACGTCCTAAACTATACCCAATGAGGGCATACTCAATTCCTCTAAATCAACGTGTGTACAATGTACAATGCTATTAACAATACTTAAAGTTTATAATGAAGGAAACCCTTCAATTACCTCACAGGACGGCGGGAAAGGAATAGAACAAATTACAGTTGCCATTTTTGTCCCTAGTAGAATTACATTTGTTGATCGTACTAAATTGTTTAAAATATGTTAATAACAGCATCGCTTTTAAGACGCTCCGAAACACAGTTTTAGTAAGATTCTGTTATTATAGCATAACCAATACAACAAAACTAATTTATACGCACAAAACATACCTCATTATCATACGCCATTTTCTTCTTTCACTAACCAGCAGTGTTGCCAAAGTTTAAAATTGCTTTTCCCATTCTGAAGGATTAAAATTTCCCTTTTCAGCCTAGTTCATTGCTCCTATTATATGATATATCTTTCTCTCTGTGTGTGTGGAGGCAAGATTTATTTTTTCAGAAATGGCCTCAGATCTGCAGGGCTGGGGAGAGCCCACTTGGAAACACTTCCGGTACGGCATAGAACTTTTGCGTAAATAGTACTTTTGCGTATGCTCACCGTTTCCCGGGGGCTGCGTCCCCCCCCGCGGCTAATGCCACCCAGATCCCATCGGACGCACCCTTCCCCTTTGCACCTGGTGGGTTTATATACATCCTAGCTTTTAGTGGCCTCTTTCAAAATTATAAATCACAACTTTTATTAAATTTCCTTTTGTGCATTTACGTAAATAACGAAAAAATAATAATTTCCTTAAAAAAAATGTAAAAAGTCAACGCCAGGGCTTGAACATGAGATGTTTTGGATCAGCTTCCCGACCCCTTCCCCCAAAACCAAATTGCAGCTGCTGGCTTGAGCACTTCTCGCTGTTAAGGCCGCTGTAGACGATACAATTTCTCGTACGATCCCTCGTATGCAATCTCATTGGTTACATTCTTTGATCGTGTAAAGCGCGGATCGTACTATTTTTCATTCTATCTCCGAAGTGTTCTCTAAATAGGAATGGTCCTATTTTTCAGCGGATTTTTCGTACAATCTATGACAGCGCCCCTACTGGTAATATAGCATGTTTTCCTATTCGGCCGTTTGGTTATGGATTACGAGACAAAGAGAACATATTAATGTTATCACTTGATGCTGAAATTAACATACATAATGGCATAATAAACTTTCACAGGTATAAAGATATAAAACAAAGTTTTCAAGGAAAGCGTAAAAAGGTCAGTGATACTGCAGTTCAGCTACTTCTGCCATAGAGGACTGGTAATACCTCAAAACGCTACGTTTTACATTCCTATAGCCATAAAAGGTACTAAATACATGAAAAATATGTTTAAAAATAGGACAAAGTACTGATGTGATCTAATAGCTACTGCTTCTCCTATATATTGTGCAATGCAGTTAAGGTGATTTTCTTTGTTTTTCTTATGTGTAGAGTACCGAGTCTGCTGCAGGAATGATATGTATGAAGGGAAGTAATGTAGAGGATGCCGGTATTTCATTTCATCTATTCTTATTTTGAATGGCGGAGTTAAGGCATAACCTTTTCTTCCACTCAACCATTTAAACATTCTACATCAAATTTATATTATATAAATAACTAAACACTACAAAATGTATAATTAAACACTACAAAACAAACAAAAAATGGACACGAAAATTCACACTATAGCAACTACAATTAAAAATGAAGAAATATATAAAATTACAATCATAATGTGATTACTAAAAGAGAGAAAAAATACTAACTAGAGAGTAAATAATAATAATAAAAATATAATAATAATAATAATAATAATAATAATAATAATAATAATAATAATAATAATAATAATATATAATATAGTTTCGTGTTGATCTGTACATTCGTGTGTCTAGTGAGTCAGAGGAAATTGTGACTGGGATAAAAAGCAATTAAGCTTACGTCTAAATGTTAATAGAGAACCTGAGCCCCTTATACGTGCAGGGATATCGTTCCAAGCTCTAGTAGTATACACAGTGAAAGATTTTGAGTAGTACTCTGATTTATGATTTGGCACTGAGAGTACCGTGTTCTCTTTAGAGCGGGTGTTTAAAGAATGAGTGTCACTGAGAAATTTGAACCTGGATGACAAGTATGACGGTTTTTTCGTTGTGACTAAATTATAAAGTAAATTTAGAGCATGTTGACGGCGTCTCGTGCGAAGATCAAACCAGCCCGGTATCTTTGCAATCATTTTCCCCCTCAGTGATTTTGATAAGCATATACGCTCTGTGTATCTGAAATAATGAAATACATTGAACAGTAATTACAGAAGTAGACATAATGTAAGTAGAGTGTCGACGTCAAGCCAGAGGTATGCAAGTTAATACGTGAGCTAGGTATTTAATCGAACGAATTTTTATTCAAGGGTTAAGACAGCTGACCCTCCACATCTATATGCCTTGTCTGAAATGAGCCTATAAATCATTACTCCTAATTTTTTTATTTTGTATGTATTTTATGCTTATAGGAACGTAAAACGTGGCATTTTGAGGTGTTTCCAGTGCTCTGTGGTAGAAGTAGTTAAACCGCCGTATTACTAATTGCCCCCATATGTATAAATAGGCATTAATGTATCGCGACTTATACTTTTGAAGTGCTGTGTAATGTCACATATCTTGTTAACTCAGGAATATTGTACAAACAACACATATGACGCCGAACTTGTCTCCGAAGACGGGAAAATTTCAACTTTTTTTGTCTGCCCACATTGAAATGGGGTAGCACCACAAGTCCTAAATTCCAGAAGTCCTAAATTGCACAAGTCCTAAATTTCAGAAGTCCTAAAAGGCAAGAAGCCAGTTCTCTGGATTTTGCAGAAGTCCTAAATTGCAGAAGCCCTAAATTGCATAAGTCCTAAATTGCACAAGTCCTAAATTGCACAAGTCCTAAAAGACGAGAAGCCAATTTTCTGGATTTTGCAGAAGTCCTAAATTGCAGAAGTCCTAAATTGCACAGGTCCTAAATTGCAGAAGACCTAAATTGCACAAGTCCTAAATTGCACAAGTCCTAAATTGCACGAGTCCTAAATTGCACAAGTCCTAAATTGCACAAGTCCTAAACTTGTTTTGTGGCGCTGCTATCGCCTCGCAAGCCTGTCTCGACCTTACATTGCTATATGGGAATATGTATTAACTTGAAGATGTCTCAATATTCAGGAGCCTAAATACCATTTTTTTTGTTAACTTACGTGTGTGTTTGATTATCCACTGTTATTAGACTAAGCCTTTATGTAGCTCTTACAGGCATTCTTTATTACTTGATCATTATATCATTAAATGCCGTTGGGCAGGGAAAATTGTTGGTTTGGAAAATTGAAATCAGGGAAAAAAGATGAAAGTCATTTTGTAAGAACTCTCTAAAAAACCTCTTTGCAGCAGGTATGAGGCACAAGAATCTCACTAACGTCTTATCTACTTTATCATGAACTAAGCTCAAATTGTTTTTTACAATTTTTCCTACCTTTTGTTTTTATATTAATGAAAACTTTTCAATTACTAAGTGTGATTTAATTGAGCAAACTCTGTTGTCAGTTATCAATCATTTTAATTGATCAAAATTTCATAGAAAAATGGTCATTAAAGTTATATATATAGTGTGTGTTAATGAATAACACCAACAAATTTCTGTGTAGACCGGTAGCAGCCGTAGACCGAATGCGGCATATTACCGTTAAAGACTCTTACCCTCCTCTATTCAAATTGTACCTAGGTGCAAGGGCGCCGATTTCTGTGTAACTTTGTGAGGACTGATTGAGATTTTTTTAAATTTTTGCCAGATAAGGGTCTAAGAAGGCACATATGATAAAAATCCAATTCAGATTTTGCCAAATATTGTATATTCATAAAACAAACACATATAATATTATACATATAGTCATTATCAACGCTTCCCCAGGCAAAGCTATTACAGAATTTAAATATGTTTGTATAACGTTAAAAAAAATCACTAAAGCATATTATGTTCTAACTAATAAGAACAAAGTTTCTGCTGTAACTAGAAAATAAACTTAGGAAATAACAGAGGAATTATTCAGCTTCTCCAAATGTGGTTCTCTTTCTGTCCGACACACCCTTCCGCCGCGCTACTGCTTTACTGTACAAATATTGTTTTTTCTTCTTTTATTCTTGGTTCTCTATCTCGAAAAGCATGGTTCAATAAGCTTCTGTCTCGCCTACAGTGAGAAAAAAATATTTGGACAAGTTGAACAAAGAGGAAAAACAGACTTATCACACGCAAAACATGGCCCATTTCGAAATCTCTTGCCCTTTTATGATAATTTGGATACGTTAGATAAAATGCTATAGAAATAACTACTACTCGATACACCCGTAAGGTAACAGGCAACGAAAGAGTGACAACTACGTAAATTCGTCGCAAAAATGTATTTGGACAACCCCATACTACTCTCGAAGAAATGTTTTAGGTACCCTATTGTGTACGAGAGCACTCTGCGTGGTATATTGAAGCAATCCACACCGTGTCAGGCATAAAGAAGCAGCATGGGGAACAAAGTGAGCTGAACAAGATTGGAACTGCTCACTTTAATTTTAAATTACATGCAGAAGGTAAAAGGTACTCAAACATGGCCAAGCTTGTTGGAAACCATGCTCTAGCGTTGGATACATCATAAAGAAACATAAAACAGAATAATTATTGGGGATTCGTTCTGGTCAACTAAGGTAACTAACTGCAGGGAATGAAACCTACATTCTTCATTCTGTGAACAAAACTCAAAGAATTAGTGCTAAAGAATTGACTACTTCACTTGCCTAGGATATGCAAGTTAATGTAACAGATGTGTAGTTGTGAACAAAAAATTGGGATTCAGAAGATGTGTAGCCAGAAACAAAACACACATATCAGAAGAAAGCAGAAAGAAAAAGTTCTAATTTCCCAAAAAAATATCAATATGAGTGCCTAGAATTTTGAAAAAAAAAAAAGTTTTTTTTTTCTAGGATGAGACGAAGATAAACTTGTATTGTAGTGATGGATATCAGGACGTGTGGCGAAAGAAGAATGAAGCTTTCAGAAAGCAGAACATTGCTTCAATTGGTAAAAATGTTGGAGGGTCTGTTATGATTTGGAGTTATGTAATTACTAATGGAGTGTCCAGTATTCATACCTTGGATGCACATCTTCTAAATCCCAATTTTTCCCATGAATTTTGGATTGTTTGTGGTGTAACATTAACTTGCATATCCTAGGCGAGTTAAGTAGCCAAATATTTAGCACTAATTCTTTGAGTTCTATTCACAGAATGATGAATGCAAGTTTCATTCCGCGCAGTTAGTTTTCTTGGTTGGCCAGAATGGATTCTATTCCGCAATAATTGCTCTGTTTAATGTTTCTTTATAATGTATCCAACGGTAAAGCATGGCTTGCAAACAAGCTTGGCTTTCCTGACGTGATGTGGATTGCTTCAATACACTACGTAGACTGCTATTGTACACAAAAGGATACCTAGAACATTTATTTCGAGAGTAGTATTGGGTTGTCCAAATACTTTTTTGCGATGAATTTACGTAGTTCTCACTCTCTCGTTGCATGTTAACTTACAGGTGTATCGAGTGGTAGTTAGTTCTATAGCATTCTATCTAAGGCATCCAAATTATCATAAAAGAGCAAGAGATTTCGAAATGGTCCGTGTTTTACCTGTGATGCAGTCTATTTTTCCTCTTTGTTGAACTTGTGCAAATACTTTTCTTACCCGCTGTATATAGTTTCCCTATTTATATGTTGTATTAGAAACTCAAAATTACGATATTAACGATTTTTTGCATTCAAACAGCAATTTGACGGATATATTTCCTAGTGCAAGTTTACTCTCACTTTTGTGAGTTCTTCTTGTCGCTTACTTTTCTTGTATATTTTTTCTTTTTCTTAAATTATGTTTCTATATATGACAAAATCACGATGAATGATCCTTAACCCTCGGAACGCCAGGATAATTTCATCTCACGGAACGCCTAGATTAGTCATTTTCGACCCATGTATATTTCTCGTATCAAATAAAGTACTTGTTCAAAATCAAGGTATTTTAGAGAATGGGTGCATTCATGGTATTGCATTTATTGCATTGTATTGTATTTACTGCAATTGTATTGTATTTATTTATTATATTTTTTCAATTAGATCCTACAAAATAATGAAAAAATACCGAAAAATTAATATATCATATATTAACCTTGAAACCATTTTCATGGCTGCACAAAAATGAAGGTAGCATGAGTCTCTTACTTATTTACACATATAAAGTACTACATATAAAATTACCAGAATCAAACTACCTTACTCTCTCACTTTCACATGTAAAGCACACCGTATCTGTTGTATTCTGATCCTTGCAAATGAAGCGATTAGATTGCTGACAGTATGCGGAGTACTTGTCTTTATCACTACACAAGCAGCATCGTCCACGTTTCTTCGCTCCTTGATTGAAAAATTATAAAGTGTAGGTCGTTTCTAAAGAGAAGTGTGATCATTAGAACCGACAACAATTTGTTAATTTAATATAAAATGACATTTAAAAATAGTTAAACAAAACGCCAAGATTGGGTCAAATTGCCTCATGCTTGATTTTCTTAAATTAATACACAATAAATTCATGGGTTTAACGTCATTTTCTACCATAAGATTTTTGGCACATACGTGAAGAATACATAGAATTTCACTCCTCCATTTAATGACTAATGGACAAAAATAATATTTTGACTGTATGGGTCATTTATGACCCGATCTTGGCGTTCCGAGCGTTAAACGACAGAAAATATGTTTTCATTTTTTTCATTCTTTCTTTTATTTTTATTTTCGTCTCTTACTAAATGGTCTTTATCGATGTTATGCACGAAACTCCAGAAAAATCACAAGCAATGCACGAATTAACTCCTTTAGCCAGGAGAGGGGTATTATACGTGATGTACTTTATATAAATACTATAGCATAAGAGTTTCAGGGAGGAATTCATCAATGAAATAGTTTTGCCAAAGGGAGATAAGCTTAGTAGAAAGGGAAAACGAATGACCATGTACTGAAGAAATAGGCTAACCGACTTCACCTAGTGGGGTGCCCACTTCAACTTTGGGGGGAGGGGGGCAGGACCACCAAAGCCCCCCTCCCCCGAGATCTGCGCCCTTGCCTAGGTGTAATCCGTTCATACAAGTTTCTCAGAGAAACAAACTTACTTCATATAATGGCGGAACATACAATCCGTCTTAAGAAGAAATCCTTGCGCCGCCACTGGATAATCCTGACAAGTACATATTTGAATAAAGGATGGTGAGAGTCTTTGACAGTAATATGCCGCATTTTGTCTACGGCCACTAGTTTGGACTCTATTCAATTGCAAAAATTCAAAAATCTCCATTTTCGATTGCCTGTAACTCATAAATTACTAATTAATGGACACGGCTTGATACATACTTTTTTCATTCTGTTGTCATGTAGAATCACCTCCAGAGCTGTGTTAATGTTACACATTAATACCCTATATATATCATATTCAGCAGTTTTCTATCCACTGCTGGATGAAGGACTACCCATTTTCTTTCCACATATCACGGTCTGCTGCTATCCTCATCCACGTAGCTCCTGAAAAACGCTTGACTTCATTTACCCATCTTGCACTTGGATGTCGCCTCGGTCGTTTATTTTCTCTAGGAATCCACTGTGGTACATTTGTCGTCCACCTTTCATCTGTTCGTCTAGCTATGTGACCGGTCCATTTCCACTTCAGCTTCTTCACAGTCTTGATTACATCCTCTACCTTTGTTTGTGCGCGAATCCATTCATTTGTCTTCCTGTCCCTCCTGGTTATTCCTAGCATGCATCTCTCCATTGCTCTTTGTGTGACTCTCAATCTTTGAGTCGTTTGCGCAGTCAATGTCCAAGTTTCATAGCCGTACATCATCACAGGTTAGACACATTGATTATAAACTTTACGCTTCAGACACATTGGTAGTTTACTTTTGAAAACAAAGTGTAGTCTTCCAAACGAACTCCACGCCATTTTACATCTTCTTTTATTTCATCAGTCAACTTGGTATTCGATGTTTTGAGCTGGCCTAGGTAAACATACTCATCAACTATGCCTATTGTCTCTCCGCTAATCCGTATTTCCATTTTTGCAGCATGTTGATTGTATATGACCTTTGTTTTACTGAAATTCATTTTAAGTCCTATTTTCGAACTCTCATTATTCAGTTCTTCCATTCTGGTTTGTAGTTCTTCCGCATTTGAAGCAAACAGGACTATATCATCAGCGAACCGTAGGTGATGAAGAAATTCAACATTAATTTTAATTCCAACTTCAACCCAGTTTAAATTTTGGAAAACTCTCTCCAGGACGCCAGAAAACAGCTTTTGGGAAATTGAATCTCCTTGCCTTACTCCTTTTCCAACTTCAAAATTTTTCAATTTCTTGATGTAGTCTAATGACAGATGTGGCAGTCGAATAAATGTTTCGCAGTAGCTTGATGTACATATTTTCGATGCCTTGATGTTAAAGTGATTTAAGTACTGCTGACAAGGAGACCGAACCGAAAGCTTTTTCGAAATCTATGAATAACAAACATAGTGGACGTTCATATTCATTAGTACTTTCCATAACTTCATTCAATGTTTGTATGTGTTCCATTGTGCTAATTCCGCGACGAAATCCGGATTGTTCCCTTCCCTGGTTAAAATCCAAGTCCCGTTCAATACGATTCAAAATAACTTTGGTGAACATTTTCTATAGGACTGACAGTAAACTAATTGGTCTGTAGTTTTCGACGCGTTCTTTGTCCCGTTTCTTGTACAACAAAATTATAACAGCATTATTCCAAATTCTGGTATTTCTCTCTTCCTCAGGCACATTGAGAATAATTTCGCAAGTTCCCCTTTCATGTTTTCATCTCCCTATTTAAACATCTCTGCTGTGAGTCCATCTTCTCCTGGTGACTTTCCGTTCTTCATCCCTCGAAATACTTTATCCACTTCTTCTTTCATTACATCTGGGACATCTAC
>JAGDQP010005613.1:0-11473 GCA_022664845.1 Lepisma saccharinum
TTGGACACCGAGTACCTGTCCACAAACATCTATGGATTACAATATGTCAGAAGGTGACGTAGCATACAACAATTTACAACAAGTTCTTGTAAACTATACAAAACATATTGATGTTCTCTACGTCCATGGTCGCCACAGACAACAGTTTTTGGAACGACTCCTGGGACGAAGTGTATTAAATCTAGAAGATTTGAACTGTCCAAAATCAAATAAATTACTTTTTCCTGCAAGTCATTGTGGTCATTACCAACATCAGTTCCATACGTTCCGATGTGCATTTTATGAAGCGCAATGTTATAGTAAATTTCTTACCTACCATGATTTGTCACGATATGTAAGTCATGAACCAAAAAGCATATATAATCCAACCCCCCTTACTCCAAGTTCCAGTGTACTTGAATATGATGATGTAGACTGTAATTCAAAGTGACTATGTGGAGCGATCAAATGTTAAGTGTTGTGTTGCATGACTGTGTTACAAGTTCCATAATGACTGGCATATATGCATTAAATCACTTACCTGTAATAGTGAAGGCACCTGCTGCAATAATCATTAATTTAAGTCCGTCATATCAGCAAGGAACACACTGGACATGTATCTACATTAATAAAAATCGTCGCGCCTTTTATTTTGATAGTCTCGGCCGCAGTCCACCAAAACCAATAGTACAATTTCTTCAACGTAATTCTTCAATTTAGCATGTAAATAAAGTTCAATACCAAGCTGACAATTCCGTTCTATGTGGTTTATTCTGTATCATATATATTTATTATAAAGTTAGAAATGTAAATATCTTTTCAAAATTTTCAAAAACCAACTTACAACGAAATGATCAACTGGTACTGAACTTGGTCAACAAAATGTTGAAAGCAAACAAAAAATTTAAATGGTTTTTTTTTAAATATTTATCATATGTAACTTATTAAAGAACAATTGTATAATCCATGCAGTAGAGTAGTTTAGATGTAATAGAAACCTTTTACCTCTTAATCGATTGAATTTCATTTCATGAAATAAAAAATACACATTCTGGTACAATAGATTTATTATCTTTTCAAGTTACAATTTCATTGTGGATATTCCGTCAACGACTTTTAATGTTTGAAGTTTTAGCCAGTATTGTAACTGTATGCAATTCCGCAAAGCACATGCATATTTTTTCACCGGTTCATGATACGTACATTTTAAAATGTCCACTTTGAAATTCAGTGCACGTAAGGCAGGACATCCTTGGTCTTCTAAATTTACAATATTTTTCAGTTGAAATACTTTTTCCAACAACACCATCTTTTCATGACCCTTACAATAAAAGATGGATCCCATATCACAACATTGTGACAATATATGGCGAATGTGGGATACAGTATATCCATTGGCCGTATTCCACTGTAACCCATGCAAATGATGTGTGAGCCAATCTACTTGTGTTTGATATGCAGCAGCTAAATCACTACGTTCGCAAGGTAATTTCAAAAGACTATGAAATATCAAGGTGGCATCACATGCAACTAAACAAAATTCTCTAATAATGTATTCCTTAGGGGAAATCTTAAACCCTTGAAAGTCAATGATTACTGTCTTGCACTAAGTACGCGTGAACTAGTCACAGTTTTGTTTTGTTTTACAATTACAGGTATTACTTGTGCAATGCATTCAGGGTCTCGAATAAATTGACAAATAACATTATACAAGGTAGTTTTCAAAATATGTGAATGACCCTGCTGTACAAAAAGTTCATAATAGTCTTTGGAAAGTTCTGGATCGTTCAAATGACTTTGAATATAGTTTGCAATAACAAATCCGGTATTCCAAACGTACATGCAATTATGGGGTTGATGTAAATTACACTCAGCACATTCAATAGGATAATTTTGTAAATAAGTACTTACGGTGTTCAACACACACTTGTCCAAAATATATTCACCAATACAATATGTACACTGAGCCATAATATCCACTAAAGAAAACACAATGTCCACTACACAGTTCCAGTAAATAGGATGGTCCACTACACAGTTCCAGTAAATATAAGTCCAATAATTATAGTTCCTATGAATATAATGTCCACTACACAGTTCAATGTCACTTCACAAACAGTCTCTTAGCAATATAATCTTTTTCCAGCAATGCTTCCTTCAACTTCCAAACACAAGTTTTCATCAAGTGCTGTAACGCCCAATCCAAATTTTTTGCAAGGTTCACACCATCAGGATGAGATTCCAAGTACACAGCAAACAACTTCTGTTGAGTTTCCGGATTCTTCAAAATATCTACTGCTTTGTTGTTTAACGATCATTGTGTTTCCTCCCAGGCAATTGGAATAAACGAAAATCTATCCATACCCATGCAAGCATGATCACGTTGACTACCGTTTTCCTTAAAACATCCCCAGCATATAAGATGGTTGCCGGGAGTCCAAACGTTAATAGCACGCCAAATGCATGCTTCGTCGATCCATCGGGAAGTACACTTACACGATGAAACAGTAGGTTTCACAGAGGTCTCGATTTCCTCTGCCGCTGTAACTAAGGCACTCTCGTCAATCTCTGCAAATGATGCCATGGCTATCTTCTCACAAACTGAGTTCCTTTCACTTCAACTGCTATTACAATATAACCCTTCAACCAATCATGTATGTTCACCATAAAAACAAACTCATTGGATTACTGCACGCAATTTTCTTGCGCATTTTCCTTTCATTCGTTTCCCATGCGCATGAGCTTTAGTCCTAGAATGTCGTTTAATCAAATAATTTTGTTCATTAATGCCATTGTAATATGCAATTTTATCCATCAATTATTATTATTCATATAATGTTATATTAATTTTCATATATACTCCGTTTCCTTGTACTAACAAAAAACTAATAAGAGGTACCTACACTTTCAAATATTGACGAGTACTTCAAGTTTCTTGCATTGATATCAATGATCAACAATAATAATTTCATTTTTTTATTTCGTTTTCAAAAAAATATTCATCTCTACCTTTTCTGCTTCTTTTCTTCAACTAAATTGGCGTTGGCCCCTAGGCAATGACTTCATTATCTCCAGTTGTGTTGTCTGGTAAAGGGTCGTGAAGAAAAAAACCAACTAATTTTTATTTCTTTTTTCAAAAGTATACATATTTGTGTTCCTAGCCAGAGAAAGAGGTAATACGGAAGAGTTAAGCTCAATTTTATTTTTTAATTAGCGAGCTGTCAAATCCGAGAGTAAATTTGTGAAAAACAAGAATAATTAATTATTAAAATATGCAAATGGTTATGCAAGACCGCTATGTCCCTACTAAGCAGTCTAAACAGGGTGAACCCGGAAGATGTGGAAAAATTTCGGGAGGTTATTCCTGTGATCAAAACAAGAAAAAAAGTCCTCTAGCCAGAGGCGGCGTTTGGGGGTGGCAACTGAGGCAACCGCCCCAGGCCCCGCGTTCCGAGTTAATATTTTTCTTACTCAATGATATAAAAGTTGATTTGTAAAAAAAGTTTACAAATAAACTAGTTTGTATAGTTTCCATGCGAAATGTAATGTGAAATGGAAATGAATAAAGAGGCATTTGTAATTAGCAATGCAGTTTTTAAAATATATTGTACTTTCTTTAAATAAATTATGTCGTTTTTTTTTCATAAGAAACTGTTGTTCATTAAAAAAGAGAATATTTAATAATAAGTTTAGAGTTAGGAATGAAAGGAAGAAGTGAGAGGAAGCATTTAGGGGGAAGTTGCTTACTGCTTTATTGGCTTTAGATGTAACATTTCGGCGCTCAGCGATTTTTACTTGTACTTTGGCCCCACGGGGTCATTATTGCCCTAGGCCCCGCGCTCACCTAACGCCGCCTCTGCCTCCGGCAAATTCTCGAATTCCTCTTCGTGTAAGAGATACAGGGTTGCCAACTTGGAATCCAAAAAAGACTGTTGGCAATTGTAATTGAACTGAAAGATGTGGAAAATCTTTGGGAGGTGATCCCTGACATCAAAAGAAGAAAAACAGGAGTCTGGAAAATTTTCGAATTCCGCTTCGTGTAAGAGATACAGCGTTGCCAACTTGGAATCCAAAATCTACTGTTGACAATTGTAAGTGAACAGAAAGACGTTGAAAATCTTCGGGACGTGATCTCTGAGGTAAAAACAAGAAAAGAAAGTTATCTGGCAAATTCTCGAATTCCGTTTCGTGTAAGAGATACATCGTTCCCAACTTGGAACCCAAAATCGACTGTTGACAATTGTAATTGAACAGAAAGATGTGGAAAATCTTTGGGAGGTGATCCCTGACATCAAAAGAAGAAAAAAACTCCTCTGACCAATTATCGAATTCCGCTTCGTGCAAGATATACAGGGTTGCCAACTTGGAATCCAAAATCTACTGTTGACAATTTTGTAAGTAAACAGAAAGACGTTGAAAATCTTCGGGACGTGATCTCTGAGGTAAAAACAAGAAAAGAAAGTTATCTGGCAAATTCTCGAATTCCGTTTCGTGTAAGATATACAGGGTTGCCAACTTGGAACCCAAAATCGACTGTTGACAATTGTAATTGAACTGAAAGATGTGGAAAATCTTTGGGAGGTGATCCCTGACATCAAAAGAAGAAAAACAGTTGTCTGGAAAAGTTTCGAATTCCGCTTCGTGTAAGAGATACAGCGTTGCCAACTTGGAATCCAAAATCTACTGTTGACAATTGTAAGTGAACAGAAAGATGTGGAAAATCTTTGGGAGGTGATGCCTGACATCAAAAGAAGAAAAACAGTTGTGTGGAAAATTTTCGAATTCCGCTTCGTGTAAGAGATACAGCGTTGCCAACTTGGAATCCAAAATCGACTGTTGACAATTGTAACTGAACAGAAAGATGTGGAAAAATTTCGGGAGGTGATTTCTGGCATCAAACAAGAAAAAAGTCCTCTTGCAAATTCTCGAATTAAGCTTTGTGTAAGATATACAGGGTTGCCAACTTGGAATCCAAAATCGACTGCTGACAAATGCAACTGAACAGAACGATATGGACAACCTGCGGGAGGTAATTGTTGATACATAACAAGAAGGAAAGTCCTAGGAAAACAAAATGTTTGCATCATTTCGGATGTAAAGGCGGCCGAAAGGAGGAAGGGCTAAGTAAAGGTAAGAGCGGCGTATGCCGGATACCAAGAACATCAGAGGTTGCGGTTCAAGGGGACGTGACACTGTGCGGACTCAGGCTGGAACATTCGACAGGGTACATCAGTCATTTATGCGACGTTTAAACGCTTGCATAGAAAGCCATGGGGGCATTTAAAACATTTACTGTGATTATAATAGGGGTAAGTAAGCTATTGCTGTGTTGTACGTATGTTGGCTACAAAATTATTCTTATTGAGAGCGAAGTGCGCATTTCTGCCCATAATTGCTCTACAGAGTATCATTCGTGCTCCGGGTGCTTCGCATAGCTTCGTCCATCACCGGTGTGTTCGCTGTCATCTTTTCAATCATTCGTTTTGTGAGCATCCGTCGTAGTTGTCCACGTTACTTGTTACGAGCTAAACTTGCGTCCGAGGAACGTATCGTCTCAGTTATGCGACAGAACCATCAACTACCAGGCTACCAGAAATATATGTCTGCGAAACAATGATAGTAAAGTTTTTCATGATGTTCGTATGTACATGTTTCCTGTTTGGATGTCTGGAATCACCTCCCTCAGTTTGTCAATATCTTTCTAATAAGTTGCAATTCTCAACAGTCGATTTTGGATTCCAAGTTGGCAACCCCGTATCTCTTATACGAAGAGGAATTCGAGAATACGAGAGAGGACATTTTTCTTGCTTTGATCTCAGGAATCACCTCCCGAAGCTTTTTCCACACCTTTCTGTTCAGGTACAATTGTCAATAGTCGATTTTGGATTCCAAGTTGGCCACCCTGTATCTCTTACACAAAGCGGAATTCGAGAATTTGCCAACCCATTATCTCCTTGTTCTGATCTTAGCATCACCTCCCGAAGATTTTCCACATCTTTCTGTTCACTTACAATTGTTAACAGTCGATTTTGTGTTCCAAGTTGGCAACGCTGCATCTCTTACACGAAGCGGAATTCGAGAATTTGCCACAGGACTTTTTTTCTTGTTTTGATACCAGGAATCACCTCCCGAAATTTTTCCACATCTTTCGGGTTCACCCTGTATATTGGGTCTGGGAAAAAGTTCATGGCGTTTTCTAGTAAACTTCAACTGGTTTCCTTATAGGGTGCAAATAAATTTATTTAAACCAAATATGCTCCATTATTATCGACAATGTTTCGCCATTTTGCGGGTAGAGCCATGATGCTATCGGTGAAGAACTTCTGTGGTTTCTGGTTGAAAAACTGAATCAAGTGGTTTTCACAGGCTTCTTGTGAAACCAGCTTAATTTCATTGAGAGAGTTCTGAAGAGATAGACCGAGGGTGCTATGTCTGGGATATACGGTGGATGCATCAAAACTTCCCAACCAAGCTCGCGCAATTTTTGACGGGTCATCAACGAAGTATGTGGTCGGGCGTTGTCATGACACCTTTTCTATTGTACAATTCGGGACGTTTTCTTTCAATTGCCTGGAGTAATCTCTCTACTTGTTCACAGTAGAGTTGAGAATTAATCGTCTGACCAACTGGAAGTAGGTCATGGTGGACGATTCCCTTCCAGTACCACCACACACACAGCATCACCTTGTTCGGCGTCCATACGGGCTTCGGGAACGCTTGTGACGGCTCACCATCCTTGTCGTACGCTTCCGATTGTCGTACGTGATCCATTTTTCATCACTGGTTATGACACGTTTCAGAAATGGCTCGTTTTCATAGCGTTTCAGCAGCACATCGAAGATGTTCATTCGGTCTATCATGTTTTCTTGCTCAACTCATGCGGAACTCGTACATCGAGCTTCTTTTTGTAGCCGGCTTTGTGTAAATGGTTCAACGCAGTTTTCTGGTCAATGCGGCTCCATACCAATATCGACACTCCTGATATGCTTATCTTGCTGGACCTTTTCAAGAATTTCATCAGCTTTTTCAGTGATTGGACGACCAGAGCGTGGCTCATCTTTCACATAAAAATTACCAGAACGAAAGCGAGCTAACCATTCCCGCGCAGTATATTTTGACAAAGTACCTTCTCCGTATACAGCACAAATTTTGCCAAATGCCTGCGCAGCGTTCTTCCCTTTGTCGTAATAATATTGCAAAATATAGCGCAATTTGACATTATTGTTCTCCATTTTCACACGGAAACAACTTTCCAAGGACTGCACAATTTCGATGTTTTTTCTTCAGACCCAATATAAGGCAAACCGGGCAGAGGCTTAAAAGTATATTTTCCCTATATGCGTGGTGTGACATATATGTTTCCTTATATGCATGGTGTCAATAGGCATAGTCACTTCAGTGACTGATGTCACCCCAGTTGACGTAGTAGTATGATGACACAAAGGTGTCAGACTCTTCCTCGGTTTCGTTTGGAGCAGCAGTTGCTACGCGCGTTTCCTGGCTTTGGGGATGTTGATTGGCTCCTGCAGCTGCCTTCTGATTGGCTGACATCTTTTTAAAGAGTTGGGGAATAATCTGTTTTCATCATCACCGGGTGCCCCAAACGTTTATGCCGTTTTCGACGTAGTTCCTAATTTCGGATATGTATAATGTATTTTCAGCAGTTTGCTACTATTTCATCTACTTTTAACAGCTACCAACTACTCTCATTTATGTGAAACGGACCCATATTCAAGCTCTACTGTGACATTTTGTTACAACAAAGTTAGTGTGACCAGAATATTAGTTTTGATTCGTATGTACTATCATTGCACCTACATTCAAGAACTACCAACTTCTCTCTTTATGTGTAACAGACAAATATACAAGCTCTACTGTGATATTGTGATACAACAGAGTTAGGGCGAATGGAACATTAATTTCATATTATATATAGTTTCTTTTCCTTCCACTGACATGCGTTGGCTTTATAATTAATAAAGACCTGAAGTCACGAATCACGGAAATTGAAGGACTTCCAGATACAATCGCACGGATAGTAGTAAAGATAAACAACAGATACAGTATGGAAATTATAAAACTGTATGCTCCAACAACCTCACATCCGGAGGAGGAAATCGAAGACCTATACGAGGAGGTAAAGAAGATTTTGGATAGTAGCAAATCGCATTACAAAATTGTAAGGCAGACTTCAATGCGAAAGTAGGAGCCAAGCAGAGCAGTGACACGAAAGTCGGAAACTTTGGATTTGGCAAAAGAAATTAGAGAGGAGAGAAGTTGGTGGAATTCTCAGAAGCCAACAGACTGTTCATTTCTAATACATTTTTCAAAAAACCGCCCCAGAGGAAATGGACATCGAAAGGCTCAAATGGGACCAAAAGCGAAGTAAACTACGTTCCATCGAATAACAGGGAAATTCTGAAAACGTGTCTGTTCTGAACAGTCTCAAAGTCTCGAGAGATCATAGGATGCTGAGATGTAAGCTGAAACTAAATACTAGACTTGAGAGAAATAAGCTTATCAGAGGAAAACCGCCACTTTTAGATCTGGAAAATCTAGGAAAAAACTTAGAGACATTCGAGATAGAACAAAGCAACAGATTCAGCCCCTTGGAAGAGTTAGAGGATGAAGAAGACATCAACAGCAGAAATAAAATACTGACTGAGATAATAAGAGACAGCCAAGGAAATAGCAGGCACCAGAAAGAAAAGAGACAGCAAAATCTCAGAAGAAACTAAACTCTTGATGAAGAAAAGAAGGGAAATGAAAGAAGAGGGAAATTACATAAAAGAGATTGAATACATAGAACTAAATAAAACCGTAAGGAAGAAAATAAGAGAGGATATACGAAGACATAACGAAAATCTTGTTAGAATACAATCGAGGAAAACAAGAGTCTGAAGAAAACCAAACAGCAGCTCATGATAGGTAAAAAGCAAATAAATGCAGTTAAGAGACCTGACGAGACCGTAACACGAAATAAGGAAGAAATTATAAAAATATTTGAAAATTTCTACAGAGAATTGTACTACTCCGAAGAAGAGCTAGGAAATGAAGACTCAGAAGAAAATGATGTAGATGTCCCAGATGTAATGAAAGAAGAAGTTGATAAAGTACTTCGAAGGATGAAGAACGGAAAATCGCCAGAAGTTGGTGGACTCACAGCAGAGATGTTTAAATGGAGAGGTGAAAACTTGAAAGAGGAACTTGCGAAATTATTTTCAATGTGTCTGAGGAAGAGAGAAATACCCTCAAGTTGCAATAATGCTGTTATAATTTTGTTGTACAAGAAAGGGGACAAAGAACGCGGACAAAGAACGCGTCGAAAACTACAGACCAATTAGTTTACTGTCAGTTCTATACTAAATGTTTACTAAAGTTATTTTGAATCGTATCGACCAGGACTTGCATTTTTGGATTTCGTCGTGGATTTAGCACAATGGACCACATACAAACATTGAATGAAGTTATGGAAAGGACTAATGAATATGAACTTCCACTATGTTTGGGATTCGTAGATTTCGAAAAAGCTTTCGATTCGGTCTCCTTGTCAGCAGTTCTTAAATCACTTGAACATCAAGGCATTGAAAATGCGTACATCAAGCTACTGCGAAACATTTATTCCACTGTCACCTCTGTCATTAGACTACGCCAAGAAAGTGAAAATTTAAAATTTGGAAAAGGGGTATGGCCAGGAGATTCAATCTCCCCAAAACTGTTTTCTTTTCTACGGTCCTGGAGAGAGTGTTCCAAAATTTAAACTGGGATGAAGTTGGAATTAAAATTAATGACGAATACCTTCATCCCGTACGGTTCGCTGATGATATAGTCCTGTTTGCTTCAAATGCGGAAGAACTACAAACAAGAAAGGAAGAACTTAATAATCAGTGTTCGAAAATAGGTCTTAAAATGAATTTAAGTAAAACAAAAGCCATATACAATCAACATGCTGCAAAAAGGGAAATAAAGGTTAGCGGAGAGACAATAGGCATAGTTGATGAGTATGTTTACCTAGGCCAGCTCAAAACATCGAATGTCAAGTTGACTGATAAAATCAATAGAAGATGTAAATGGCGTGGAGTTCGTTTGGAAGACTACACTTTATTTTCAAAAGCAAACTACAAATGTGTCTGAAGCGTAAGGTATATAATCAATGTCTTGCCTGTGATGATGTACTGCTGTGAAACTTGGATATTGAATGAGCAAACGATTCAAAGATTGAGAGTCACACAAAGAGCAATGGAGACATGCATGCTAGAAACAACCTGGAGGGACAGGAAGACAAATGAATGGATTCGCGTACAAACAAAGCTAGAGGATGCAATCAAAGCTGCGAAGAAGATGAAGTGGAAATGGTCCGGTCACATAGGTAGACGAACAGATGGAAGGTGGACGACAAATGTACTACATTGGATTCCTCGATAAAAGAAACGACCGAGACGACGTCCAAATGCAAGATGGGTAGATGAAATCAAGCGTTTTTCAGGAGCTACATGGATGAGGATAGCAGCAGACCGAGATATGTGGAAAGAAAAGGGAGAGGCCTTCATCCAGCAGTGGATAGAAAACGGCTGAATATGATGATGATGATGATGATGATGATATCATGAAACCACAATACTAACTCATTTGTGTATTACATTAAGACGAATGATTTTTATAAAGACATGCATGAAATGATTAGATATTTCGGCACCAGTAACTACCAACAACCCTATATATATATATATATATATATATATATATATATATATGGAATTGAGGAAGATGAAAAATGAATACAAGGGTGTACCGATCAGTGAGTTTGTTGGCTTGCGTCCAAAGATGTATGCGATACAATATTCTAATGATGATAGTAGAAAGAGAGTCAAGGGCATACGAAAACATGTTATACAACAAAATATTACATTTGATGGCTTTAAACTGTGTTTACGATCAGAGGAGATGCAAAGGAGAGTACAAAACCAAACCAGATAAGAGAATCATGAATTGTTTACTGAAAGGTAAATTAAGTGACCCTGGGGTCATTATGGACTAGAGTATGGTACAGCATGCAACCAATGCTCATAAACATATTTTTTCTCATATCTGATTTGCTTCTCCTTTAAACTTCAGTCTTCATGTAATGCACAAACGAGTCTGGTACGGTATATGTATCTAGAATGTAGAATATATCGCGTTATTCATTAGCTTATGGAAATTTCTCTGTATATTGATAGAAATATATGTATCTGTGTGTCGTTCCATGTTGAGTGACGGTTCCCAATGAAAATTTGGCATACGACAAACATCACATCTCTCAAATGGTTCTGGAAATCTGGCAATTTGTTTGTTCACAACATTCTCACCAAATATATGACATATGTAGTGACTTTAAAATCATACACATGCTGACTGGGTCACTTTAAAATCTCCTCCATATAAAACCATACCTCCATTTCTCCGATACAAGGATACAAGGACGACTGCTGTGTATATATATATATATATATAT